>SJYQ01002389.1:273804-286055 GCA_006410935.1 Redunca redunca | reverse complement strand
GCTTACCAAGAACTCAAATAGATTTACACTAAAATAAAATTTTTAAATAAATGAGATCACTTCATAAAAGCTACACTAAAGAGATAACTGCAATATTATAGAAAGTCAACTCAGTTAATGCATTCTATTATGATAAAACAGATTTTTTACTTCTGAAGAACATGAATATAAAATCTACTACATTTAACCATCAAGTGTAGCACCTATCTTCTTAAAATTAAAATCAAATCTCTTCAGTCAGTAAGTCAGTTCAGTCACTGTCTTGATCAAATCTATGTGACTCCATGGACTCAGCACACCGCCTGTCCATCACCAACTCCTAAGGATTGCTCAAACTCACGTCCATCAAGTTGGTGATGCCATCCAAACAACTAATCCTCTGGGGTCCCCTTCTCCTTCTGCCTTCAATCTTTCCCTGCATCAGGGTCTGTTCCAATGAGTCAGTTCTTTGCATCAGGTTGTCAAAGTACTGGCGTTTCAGCATCAATCCTTCCAATGAACAGTCAGGACTGATTTCCTTTAGGATTGACTGGTTGGGTCTCCTTGGAGTCCACGAGACTCTCAAGAGTCTTCTCTAATACCACAGTTCAAAAGCATCAATGCTTCAGCACTCAGCTTTCTTTATAGTACAATTCTCACATCCATACATGACAACTGGAAAAACTATAGCCTTGACTAGACAGACCTTTGTCAGCAAAATAATGTCTCTGCTTTTTAATATGCTATCTAGGTTGGTCATAGCTCTTCTTCCAAAGAGCAAGCATCTTTTAATTTCATGGCTGCAGTCATCATCTGCAGTGATTTTGCAGCCAAAAAAAAAAAAAAAAAATGAAGTCTGTCACTGTTTCCATTGTTTCCCCATCTATTTGCCATGAAGTGATGGGACTGGATGCCATGATCTTAGTTTTCTGAATGTTGAGTTTTAAGCCTACTTTTTCACTCTCCTCTTTCATTTTCATTAAAAGGCTCTTTAGTTCTTCTTCATTTTCTGCCATAAAGGTGGTGTCATCTGCATATCTAAGATTATTGATATTTTTCCCAGGAATCTTGATTCCAGCTTGTGCTTCATCCAACCCAGAATTTTGCATGATGTACTCTGCATAGAAGTTAAATAAGGAGGGTGACAATATACAGCCTTGACATACTCCTTTCCCAATATGGAACCAGTCTGTTGTTCCAAGTTGAATTCTAACTGTTGCTTCCTGACCTGCATACATATTTCTCAAGAGGCAGGTCAGGTGGTCTGGTACTCCCATCTCTTTCAGAATTTTCCAGTCTGTTGTGATCCACACAGTCAAAGGCGTTGGCATAGTCAATAGAGCAGAAGTAGATATTTTTCTGGAATTCTCTTGCTTTTTCGATGATCCAACAGATGTTGGCAATTTGATCTCTGGCTTGAACATCTGGAAGTTCACAGTTCACATACTGTTAAAGCCTGGCTTGGAGAATTTTGAGCATTAATTTGGTAGTGTGGGATGAGTGCAATTGTGTGGTAGTTTGAACATTCTTTGGCATTGCCTTTGGGACTGTAAGGAAAACTGGCTTTTCCAGTCCTTTGGCCACTGCTGAGTTTTCCAAACTTGCTGGCATATTGAGTGCAGCACTTTCACAGACTCACCTTTTAGGATTTGAAATAGATCAACTGAAATTCCATCACCTCCACTAGCTTTGTTTGTAGCGATGCTTCCTAAGGTCCACTTGACTTCGCATTCCATGATGTCTGCCTCTAGGTGAGTGATCACACCATCATTATTATCTGGGTCATTAAGATCTTTTCTGTATAGTTCTTGTGTGTATTCTTGCCACCTCTTCTTAATATCTTTTGCCTCTGTTAGGTCCACACTATTTCCATCCTTTATTGTGCCCATCTTTGGATGAAATGTTCCCTTGGTATCTCTAATTTTCTTGAAGAAATCTCTAGTCTTTCCCAGCCTTTTGTTTTCCTCTACTACTTTGCACTGATCACTGAGGACGGTTTTCTTATCTCTCTTTGCTATTCTTGGGAACTCTGCATCAAATGCGTATATCTTTCCTTTTCTCCTCTGCCTTTATCTTCTCTTCTTTTCTCAGCTACTTGTAAGGCCTCCTCAAACAATCACTTTTACTTTTTGAGCTTCTTTTTTGGGGGGATGATCTTGATTTCTGCCTCCAGTACAATGCCACAAATCTCTGTTCATAATTCTTCAGGCACTCTATCAGATCTAATTCCATGAATCGATTTATCACTTCCACTGTATAATCATTAGGGATTTGGTTTAGGTCATACCTGAATGGTCTAGTGGTTTTCCCTACTTTCTTCAATTTAAGTCTGAATTTGTCAATAAAGAGTTCATGATATGAGCCACAGTCTGCTCCCAGTCTTATTTTTGCTAACTGTATAGAGCTTTTCCATCTTTGGCTGCAAAGAATACAATCAGTCTGATTTTGGTATTGACCATCTGGTGATGTCCATGTGTAGAGTCTTCCCTTGTGTTGTTGGAAGAGGGTGTTCACTATAACCAGTGTGTTCACTTGGAAAACTCTGTTAGCCTTTTCCCTGCTTCATTCTGTACTCCAAGGCCAAATTTGCCTGTTTTCCAGGTGTTTCTTGACTTCCTACTTTTGCATTCCAATTCCCTATACTGAAAAGGACATCTTTTTTGGGTGTTAGTTCTAGAATGTCCTGTAGGTGTTCATAGAACTGTTCAACTTCAGCTTCTTCAGCATTACTGGTAGGGGCATAGACTTGGATTACTGTGATATTGAATGGTTTGCCTTGGGAAAGGAACAGAGATCATTTTGTCATTTCTGAGACTGCATCCAAGTACTGTATTTTGCACTCTTTCTTCTACTATGACAGCTACCCTACTTCTTCTAAGAGATTCCCACCCACAGTAGTAGATATAATGGTCATTTGAGTTAAATTCCTTTCCCATCCATTTTAGTTCACTGATTCCTAAAAGGTCGATATTCACTCTTGCCATCTCCTGTCTGACTACTTCCAATTTGCCTTGATTCATGGCAACATTCCAGGTTCTTATGCAATACTGTTCTTTACAACATTGAACTTTATTTTCATCACCAGTCACATCCACAACTGTGTATTGTTTTTGCTTTGGCTTTGTCCCTTCATTCTTTCTAGAGTTATTTCTCCACTGTTCTCCAGGAGCATATTGGGTACCTACTGACCTAGGAGTTCATCTTTCAGTGTCATATATTTTTGCCTTTTCATACTGTTCTTGGGACTCTCAAGGCCAGCATGCTGAAGTGGTTTGCCATTCCCGTCTCCAGTGGATCGGGTTTTGTCAGAACGCTCCACCATGATCCGTCCGTCTAGGGTGGCCATCTTGACATGGCTCATAATTTCTTTGAGTTAGACAAGGCTGTGGGCCATAGGATCAGTTTGATTAGTTTTCTGTGACTGTGGTTTTCATTCTGTCTGCCCTCTGAGGAGTAAGGATGAGAGGCTTATGGAAGTTTCCTGATGGGAGAGACTGTGGGGAAAACAGGGTCTTGTTTTGATGGGCTGGACCATGCTCAGTAAATCTTTAATCCAATTTTCTCTTGGGTGAGGCTGTGTTCCTTCCCTATTGTTTGACCAGAGAACTATGGTGGAGGTAATGAAGATAATGATCCTTCAAAGAGTCCCATTCATGCACTGCCACATTCAGTGCCCCTGACCCTGCAGCAGGCCACCACCAATCCACGCCTCCTCTGAAGACTCCTGGACACTCACAGGCAAGTCTGAGTCAGTCTCTTGTGGGCCCACTGCTCCTTTCTCCTCGGTCTTGGCACACAAGATTTTGTTTGTGCCCTCCAAGAGTCTGTTTCCCCAGTTCTGTGTGAGTTCTGGTGGCTCTATGGTGGGGTTAATGGTGATCTCCTCCAAGAGGGCTTACGCTACACCCAGGTCTGCTGCACCCAGAGCCCCTGCCCCTACTGCTGACCCATACCTCTGCAGGAGACACTCAAACACTCAAAGTCACATCTGGCTCAGTCTCTGTGGGGTCTCCTGTTGTGCACAAGGTTTTGTCTGAGTCCTCCAAGTGTCTCTGGTAGGTATGGGGTTTGATTCTAAACGTGATTTCGACCCTTCTACCATCTTGCTGGGGTTTCTCCTTTGCCCTTGGATGTGGGATATCTTTCTTTGATGGGATCCAACACTCTCCTGTCAATGGTAGTTCAGCAGTGAGTTGTAATTCTGGAGTTCCAGCAGGAGAAGATGAGTACATATCCTTCCACTCCACCATCTTGATCTTATTGAATCTCTTCTTGATACGTTATGCGATCTACTGTCAAGGAAGTTTCTTTTTGCTTTTCATCCTAAACACATTAAGAGGAAGAGGGGAAGCCAAATATATTTCATCAAAATTTTTCAACAATGAAAAGATTCTTAATCAGAAAATCCAGTTAATCATAACACTTTAATTCCTAGACAACTTTAATAACAAGGAAAAATAATATATGGAGGAGAGTAAATTTAGTTATGCCTTTCATTGTAGATACTGTCTTTTTCCTCACACTATTCACAATCTCTACATTAATTCCTACCATTCCTGCTTAATAGATACTAGTATGAATATTTTCAATATTATTATTATATCCAGGGTTCTAAAGATATTTGTTGAGAGAATGAGTGAATGAAAATTAAGATTTAAGTTTTGTTATGTTTATTTTCAATTATATTTTATAATTACCAAAATAAAACCCTTAAGTTTCCCAGAAANCTCTATATATATATATATATATATATATATGCTAAGTCACTTCAGTTGTGTCTGACTCTGTGCGACCCCAGAGATGGCAACCCTTCAAGCTCCCCCATCCCTGGGATTCTCCAGGCAAGAACACTGGAGTGGGTTGCCACTTCCTTCTCCAATGCATGAAAGTGAAAAGTGAAAGTGAGGTCACTCAGTCGTGTCTGACTCTAGCGACCCCATGGACTGCAGCCTACCAGGTTCCTCCATCTATGGGATTTTCTAGGCAAAAGTACTGGAGTGGGGTGCCATTGCCTTCTCTATATATATGCAAATGGTATGAGAGACAAATCAATTATAACCCTTATATCTTCATTATTTCAAGTAATCAGAACGTTGTTAAAAAAGCAAGACTTCGGCTATATTAAGTCCACAGAAAAGAATTATCACAATTTTAACATAGGCTCACAACATAGTCAGATCCTGAACTTGACTGAGACTATCCAGTCTTCTGAAAATTCCCCTCTCTTCTTTTCTTATTCTTAAATTCTATGTCCTCCAGTTGTTGTCATCATTTTTAAGTCTTCCTCAATCCTCCCAAGTAAAAGATTCAATTGACCTAATTGGAAAGCCCTGAATTCTACTTCTTATTCTTTGATTACTAGCCATGTGACTGTGTTTAGTTACAAATAACAAAGTAGACTCTTCTATAAAATAGTTGAATTCTCAATGTTTAAACATAGCATAGATGCCTAGTATTACACACACACAAACAAACATATGCTGTATTTTGAATGGGTAAGTTTTGGCAACTCATAAGTCCAGAAATTAAACCTTCTCTTGGAACAATNACCTTCTCTTGGAACAATAATCCCAGTAAATGCAATAGTGCATTACAATCATGCCTAATATAGGAAGTACTCAAAAATAACTATATTATTACAAAATAATCTATAACAAATAAATATATGTAAAGTTCCAAGGAAACCTCATGTAGGGAACATCACATTCGTGGGTGAGATAAGAAATCACAAAGCATTAAAATGTAATCTGAGGCCTTAGGATGTGTAAGAGTTTACCACTACTCCATGTAGCTGAATAAAAACATCACATTTTTAAAACATAAATATTTACAAGGACAACACAGCAGATCAGACTTAAATTGAAGAAAGTAGGGAAAACCACTAAACCATTCAGGTAGGACCTAAAACAAATCCCTTATGCTTATACAGTGGAGGTGATGAATAAATTCAAGGGATTATATCTGGTAGGCAGAGTGTGTGAAGAACTATGGACAGAGGTCTGTAACACTGTATAGGAGGTGGTGACCAAAACCGTCCCCAAGGAAAAGAAATGCAAGAAAGCAAAGTGGTTGTCTGAGAAGGACTTACAAGAGGCTGAGAAAGGATAAGTGAAAGGTAAAGGAGGAAAGGAAATATACATCCAACTGAGTGTTGAGTTTCAGAGAATAGCAAGGAAAGATGAGAGCTTTCTTAAGTGAACAATGAAAAGAAACAGAGGAAAACAATAGAATGGGAAAGACTAGAGATTTTTTCAAGAAAGTTGGAGATACCAAGGGAATATTTCATGCAAAGATAGGCACAACAAAACATAAAAACAGCAAGGACCGAACAGAAGCAGAAGATATTAAGAGGAAGTGGCAAGAATACACAAATACACTATATAAAAAAGGTCTTAATGACCCAGATAACCACGATGGTCTGGTCACTTATCTAGAGCCAGACATCCTGGTGTCTGAGGTCAAGTGTGCCAAAGCATTACTATGAACAAAGTTAGTGGAGGTGATGGAATTTCAGCTGAGCAACTTCAAGTCCCAAAAGATGATGATGTTAAGTGCTGCACTCAATATGCCAGCAAATTAGGGAAACACAGCAGGGATCACAGGACTGGAAAAGGTCAGTTTTCATTCCAATCCCCTGAAAAGGCAATGCAAAGGAATGTTCAAACTAAATGAGCATACAATTATGCTCATTTCACATGCTAGCAAAGTAGTGCTCAAAGTGTTTCAAGCTAGGCGTCAACAGTTTCTGAATCGAGAACTTCCAGATGTACAAACTGGATTTACAAAAGACAGAGGAACCAGAGATCAAACTGCCAGCATCTGCTGGATCATAGAAAAAGCAAGGGAATTCCAGAAAAATATCTACTTCTGCTTCTTTGACTAAGCTAAAGCCTTTGACTGTGTCCTAAGTTCCCTAAGGCACTAGCAAAAGCACCAGGGCCATGCAGGGTGACTGCGTGCTCAGTCGTGTCTGTCTCTTTGTGACCCCATGGGCTGTGGCCCACCAGGCTCCTCCGTCCACAGAATTCTCCAGGCTAGAACACTGGAATGGGTTGCCATTTCATTCTCCAGGGGATATTCCTGATCCAGGAATCAAACCCACATTTCCTGTGTCTCTTGAACTGGCAGGCGGATTCTTTACCACTAGTGCTACCTGGGTGTGGATCACAACATCTGTGTAAAATTCTTAAAGAGATAGGAATACCAGACCACCTTACTTGCCTCCTGAGAAATGTGTATGTAGGTCAAGAAGCAACTGTTAGAATCGGACATGGAACAATGGACTGGTTCCAAATTGGCAACGGAGTACATCAAGGCTGTATACTATCACGTCACTTATTTATCTTCTGTGCAGAGCACATCATACTGAATGCTGAGCTGGATGACTCACAAGCTGGAATCAAGACTGCCAGGAGAAATATCAATAACCTCAGATATGCAGATCATACCAGTCTAATGGAAGAAAGTGAAGAACTAAAGAGCTTCTTGGTGAGGGTGAAAGAGTAGAGTTAAAGAGCTGGATTAAAACTCAACATTCAAAAAACTAAGATCAGGCATCCAGTCCCATCATATCATGGCAAATAGATGGGGGAAAAGTGTAAACAGTGATAGATTTGTTGTTTTTTTTTTCCCCTTGGGCTCCAAAATTACTGTGGACGGTGACTGCAGCCATGAAATTAAAAGACGCTTGCTCCTTGGAAGAAAAGCTATGACCAACCTAGACAGCATATTAAAAAGCAGAGACATCACTTTGCTGACAAATGCCCATCTAATCAAAGCTATGGTTTTTCTAGTAGTCATGTATGGATGTGTGATTTGGACTGTGAAGGCTGGAGTGCTAAAGAATTGATCCTTTTAATTCTGGTGGTGGACAAGACTCTTGAGATTCCCTTGGATAGCAAGGAGATGAAACTAGTCAATCTTAAAGGAGATCAACCCTGAATATTCATTGGACGGACTGATGATGAAGCTGACGCTCCAACAGTTTGACCACCTGATGAGCTGACTCACTGGAAAAGACCCTGATCCTGGGAAAGATGGAAGGCAGGAGGAGAAGGGGTGACAGAAGAGACTCTACTGCCTCAGAGATTCAATGGACATGATGTGAGTAAACTCCGGGAGATAGAGAAGGGCAGGGAAGCCTGTCATGTTGCAGTCTGTAGGGTTACAAACAGTCAGACAAGACTTAGTGACTGAACAACAGCAATCTGTACAACTGAATATTCAGTATGTTGAAAATAATAAAATATAGATGGGATGAAACTAACTTGGAGACATTTTGCTACTGGATGATAAACATGCTTTCTAATATAGTTAGAATGACATATTAATTTAACATACATAACTACAAGCTAAAGAACAAATCTAGTTAATAGCATACCGTCAAGGTCAATCTTTATTTTAATTCTCTTACTCCAGTTATTCCTTGATTTCAGTAGCCTTTTAAAAATCATATCGAAGCACCATTCAAATACATTATGACTAATTTTCTTCAACAAGCAAACAAATGATATAATACAATGAAGTAACAAGAAGTTTTGATAGCAAAGCATGGATGTGCACTATGTGTGCTGTGACACAAGGCCTCTTCTTGTTATATTTTGAAACAGATTGAAAAGGATTCACCTCACCTTTAATTAATGAAAAATGGTAAATGTCATTAAAATGTGTGGATAAGTTTAAAAAAAATTCATACCGTACTTGTTTCTGTGAAATTGTAACCTAAGAAAAAATCAACAATTGACTCTATAAAATGGACTTTATTTCAATCCCTCACCATTTAAAAGAGAATAGCAACCTCTACCACAACAACAAACAACAAGGAAAGCAGCTTCTGGCCTATTTAATGGAAAAATTTTAAGTGGAAAAATTAATCCAGAATTTAATTATTCAGAACTCAGAAACACTTTCTTCTATCAACTGTATCCCCATCTCAAAAAAAATAGTTTTCAAAGACCTCAGAATTTCCTGGTTTGGGAAAGGCATTTTCTGATATTTTGATATTCACTTGTAAATTCAATGTTCANAATTAAATAAAAAAAAAAAAAAAAAAAAAAGGATATCTCAGGTTCCTTTATATTGAAAAATCTATGATATTAATGGAAAAAGAAATATGAAATGGCAGTTGGCCATGCCTTAATGATTTAACTTGGCATCTGGTCAAATGACCTGGGCAAATGTTCTTTTGAAAAATGTCATGGAGTTTTTTTATTAATGATGAATATTAAAGGTCTCAAAGCATACTCATCTTAAAGAAGACTACTTTAGCAATCTCAGTTCTGTCAAAACTGTGTTTTCAATGACTTGATCCTCATAATCATCAGACTAGTTCTGCATGTAAATACAGTGTACTTCACCTTTTTCTCAGGCATCCAAGTCCTTTTGTAGGACATGAATAAAATATATATCCACAATGGAAATCTGTATATATTTCTTCAGGAAACTAGGAGTTAACACTTAGTTGCTTATTGTGATGCTGAATTTTGTGGACCTGAAATTTGCAAACCAAGTTTCACAGACTATGTAATGTTTAGGTATTACTTATTTCTTAATACTACCTGACTTCAAATGTCTTGATACTAGTGAAGTGCAAATTAACATAAAATATTGACAGTAAGAAATAGTCTTGTCTTCATGAGAATAAACAAATTTGAGCAATAACAATAATAACATAATTTCAAAATATCTTTTCATTTTACTTACAGCTTATATGTACAACATGCGAGCATTTTCTTAGTGCTTTTTATGAATTTTCTCATTTATAGTTTCTAAGTGAAACTTAATGTGGGATAATGGCACAAGATCACAGAGCTAGTAAATTATGGAACCAGAATTGAGTGGTGATTTTTGAAATGATTTTAAATTCATCATAGGAGTGCAAATTCTGGAATGTTAAAAATAGATTCAAATCCCAGTGCTATCACTTAGGAGCACTGATACTACCTGCAATTTATTTAACCTCTGATCATGCCACGGTTTTCCTACCTAAAATGGCAATAATATTAATAATATCTGCCCCATAGGGTCCCATAAAGAATTAGATGAGAGGATACATTCGATGCTCTTAGAAAACTGTGGTGCATATAACTCACTGCTTTATTATTATTGCTATTGTTATTACTTTATCATTATTTTCTATGTATTGCATTATTTGAATATTACAGACTATTTATTTTATATTGCTTTGGCAACTCTTTTTATAGTTGTTACATTTCATATACCACAGGGATTTACTAAAAAACTTGGCATTTATCATAGGTTAGTATAATTTCAGAAGGTAAGATTTCTGCTATTCAGAAACTAGGAAATATTAATTTTTTAATAGAAATTAGGAAATTTCTTCAACAAAAATTTACTGACCAATAACCATGGGGCAGGGGTGCATGTAGGAAAGAGGAACTTTATTGACAAGCACAAAACAGGCCCCTCCCTCCAAACATTCATGGTTAAATATGGAGACCAAAGAGGAAAAATTACCACTGCCTTTCCATGGGTTGTTTACCATCCTCTGGGAGTCCACTTTTCCACACAACATCAAAATCTGTTTCAAAAGGAACAATAGCTTAAATCACTTGCCTGCTTAGAGTTCTTCCATCGTGCCACTGTGCCGTGAGGATAAAAAAAGCCACTGGGTTCTGAAGGCCTCAGGCAGCCCCGCCGTGCTAATGGAAAAGACGCCATCTCAACATGGAAGCCTCTTTCATGGAAATCTCTTGCTTCTGCCCACTCCCACAGACTGTCAGCTTCTGCAGTCAGCTGACTTCCCCAAAAGGAGATTTGATTGGTGATCGTGGATAAACGGAGCATGCATGGCCGGGCCACTACCACCAGCTCTACCTTTAGAACCTCAGGGGTGTGGTAGGAGGGAAAAGAGATGGGAAAATGCCTGTGGAGGAAAGCTGGGCAATTATGGAAGCAAGACAGTACTGCTGAATTATGCATAGGGAGTGGAGCCATCACCATAGCCTCTTTCCCCACATGCCAGCAGCTGAACAATGGAGAGGCTGGCCCATGAAATGCCTGATACACTGAACTACAGAGTAGGACCCAAGCCAGGGTGTGTGTGTGTGTGTTGAGGGCGGGGTGGGCACTCTATGTGCCTGAAGGTGCAGAGTTATGGAGAAAGCTGAGTGCCGAAGAATTGATGCTTTTGAACTGTCGTGTTGGAGAAGACTCTTGAGAGTCCCTTGGACTGCAAGGAGACCCAACCAGTCCATTCTAAAGGAAATCAGTCCCGGGTGATCATTGGAAGGACTGAGGCTAAAGCTGAAACTCCAATAACTTTGGCCACCTCATGGGAAGGGTTGACTCATTGGAAAAGACTGATGCTGGGAGGGATTGGGGGCAGGAGGAGAAGGGGACAACAGAGGATGAGATGGCTGGATGGCATCACCGACTCGATGGACATGAGTATGAGTAAACTCTGGGAGTTGGTAATGGACAGGGAGGCCTGGCGCACTGCAATTCATGGGATTGCAGTCAGACACGACTGAACCAGTCCATTCTGAAGGAGATCAGCCCTGAGTGTTCTTTGGAAGGAATGATGCTAAAGCTGAAACTCCAGTACTTTGGCCACCTCATGCAAAGAGTTGACTCATTGGAAAAGACTCTGATACTGGGAGGGATTGGGGGCAGGAGGAGAAGGGGACGACTGAGGATGATATGGCTGAATGGCATCACTGACTCGATGGACTTGAGTTTGAGTGAACTCTGGGAGTTGGTGATGGACAGGGAGGCCTGGCATGCTTCGATTCATGGGGTCGCAAAGAGTTGGGCACGACTGAGAGACTGAACCGAACTGAACTGAACAATTCTGTAGATTCTTCTGGATTTTTTTTCCCCCTCCCACGCCCCCCATGCGCATTGTAGTTGTCAATACTATTGGCAATATGAAATCTAATTAGCTTTTGATTTTTTTTTTTCTCGGTCACATTTTTTATTGTTGTCATAAGCCTCTGCCTCTGTGTTGGACTTTTACAGTTCTATGGAGTTTTCTTTCTTTTTTTTCTCTTTTCTCTTTTCTTAATTTTAATTTTTATGTTTTTAAACATATTTTTTCTACATTTATTCCTCTGTTTGTTTTTCCTTCTGTTCTTTTCCCTTTGCAGTTAAACTTGAATGTACATAAATCGTCTTCATCTATGTCTATTTAACTTTGCATATCTACTCTTTCTTTTCTTTCTTTCCTTTTCTCTCAACATATTTGTTAGTTTTATTTGCATTGCTTTATTCCCCAATTGGCACCTTGCTTTAGTTTTTTTTTTTTTTTTTTT
>SJYQ01002389.1:252337-273795 GCA_006410935.1 Redunca redunca | reverse complement strand
TTTTTTTTTTTTTTTTCCAGTTTGTGTTTTAGTTAGTTTTGTACTGGTAGATATAATTTTTGGTTTCTTTTGTTTGCTCAGCCAATCTATTGTACTTTATTTTTGTTGGACTGTTCTGATTCTGCTTATGCCTTGTGAGAAATCTGGATGCAGATCAAGAAGCAACAGTTAGTACTTGACATGGAACAGACTAGTTCCAAATTGGGAAAGGAGTACATCAAGGCTGTATATTGTCACCCTGCTTATTTAACTTATATGCAGAATACATCATGAGAAATGCTGGGTTGGATGAAGCACAAGCTGGAATCAATATTGCTGGAAGAAATATCAATAACCTCAGATATGTAGATGATACCACCCTTATGGCAGAAAGTGAAGAAGAGCTAAAGAGCTTCTTGATGAAAGTGAAAGAGGAGAGTGAAAAGGTTGGCTTAAAACTCAACATTCAAAAATGTATATCATGACATCCGGTCCCATCACTTCATGGCAAATACATGGGGAAACAGTGGAAACAGTGACAGACTTTATTTATTTATTTATTTATTTATTTAGGCTGCAGAATCACTATAGATGGTGACTGGAGCCATGAAATGAAAAGATACTTGCTGCTTGGAAGAAAAGCTGTGACCAACCTGCTGCTGCTGCTGCTAAGTCACTTCAGTCATGTCTGACTCTGTGCGATCTCATAGACAGTAGCCCACTCCCCTGTCCCTGGGATTCTCCAAGCAAGAACACTGGAGTGGGTTGCCATTTCCTTCTCCAGACAGCATATTAAAAAGCAGAGACATTTTTTGCCAACAAAGGTCCGTCTAGTCAAGGCTGTGGTTTTTCCAGTAGTCATGTATGGATGTGAGAGTTGTACTATAAAGAAAGCTGAGTGCTGAAGAACTGATACTTTTGAACTGTGGTCTTGGAGAAGACTCTTGAGAGTCCCTTGGACAGCAAGGAGTTCCAACCAATCTTAAAGAAAATCAGTTGTGAATATTCATTGGAAAAACTGATGCTGAAGCTGAAACTCCAGTACTTTGGCCACCTGATGCAAAGAACTGACTCATTGGAAAAGACCCTGATGCTGGGAAAGATTGAATGCAGGAAGAGAAAGGGATGTCAGAGGATGAGATGGTTGGATGGCATCACTGACTCAATGGACATAAGTTTGACTAAGCTCCGGGAGTTGGTGATGGACAGAGAAGCCTGGCATGCTGCAGCCCATGAGTTCATAAAGAGACAGACACAACTGAGAGACTGAACTGAACTGATGGGTATATATGTATATGTATATGTATATATTCAGTCACACTTTTTATTGTTATAAACCTCTGCCTCTACGTTGTGCTTTTGTAGTTCTCTGGAGTTTTCCCGTTTTTTTTTTTTTCTTTTTTCTTTCTCCATCTTTCCTTTTTCTTCTTTTCTCTTTTTTATAATTTTAATTTTTTTTTACCTGTTAGATTTTTTCTACATTATTCCTTTTTTTTTCGCCTTTCCTACTATTCTTTTCCCCTTGCAGTTACTCTTTAATATGTATGAATCTTCTTCATTTACCTGTATTTAACTTCGCATATCTGTATTTTCTTTCTTTTTCTTGCAATATCTTTGTTAGTTTTGTTTTCATTTCTTTATTTCCCACTTGGCACCTTGCTTTAGTTTTGTTTTCAAGTTTGTGCTTTAGTTAGTTTTGTTCTTAAATGGTAAATATAAATTTTGATGTTCTTTGTTAGCTGGGTCAATCTACTGTACTTTATTTTTGTTGGACTGTTTTGACTTTGCTTTAATTATTATTTCCCTGATTTTGTAATTGCCATTTGTCTAGGATTCATCTTTGGTTTCTCATTTTGGGGTATTTATTTTAATTTCATTTAACGTCATAACAAACCACTTGTGGAAATTTCATTGCTGACCAGAGATCAAGCCCTAGGCCTTTGGAGTGGGAGCACTGACTCCAAGACTCTAGACTACCAGAGAACTAACCCTAAGGAGTATCAAATAGTGAGAAGTCACACAAAGTGAAGTGAAGTCACTCAGTTGTGTCCAACTCT
Source organism: Redunca redunca (assembly GCA_006410935.1). Taxonomy (NCBI): domain Eukaryota; kingdom Metazoa; phylum Chordata; class Mammalia; order Artiodactyla; family Bovidae; genus Redunca; species Redunca redunca. Next base: position 271,759 of record SJYQ01002389.1, on the reverse strand, counting down.
TTGCTGCCCCAATAGAGTATAGCCCACCAGGCTTCTCTGCCCATGGGATCTTCCAGGCAAGAATACTGGAGTGGGTTGCCATTTCCTTCTCCAGGGGATCTTCCCAACCCAGGGATCAAACCCAGGTCTCCCGCAATGCAGGCAGATGCTTTAACCTCTGAGCCCCCAGGGAAATCCAAATCACACAAAGGAAACCACTTAAATACAAGATCCAGCATCACCCAACCACCTGTAGCATCCTGTGCAGGACACTTCATCTAAACAATAAACAAAAGAAAAATACAAACAAAATCATCAGCAGACAGGATTACCACTTCACTCAGCCTTGCCCATCAGAGGAAAAACAAACAAACAAAAAACTCATCACAAATCTCACCTTATACAAAACTTACAGAAACCATTGGACCAAACATAGGAAGGAAGAGAAATATTGCACAAAAGAAGGAACAAACTAGAAGCACAGAAGTTGAAATAAATAAACAAAAAATAAGTAAACTACATGTTTTATTCTGACAAAACGTGGTCCACTGAAGAAGGGAATGGCAAACCACTTCAGTATTCTTGCCTTGAGAACCTCATGAACAGTAGGAAAAGACAAAAAGATGTGACACTGAAAGATGAACTCCCCAGATGGGTGGGTGCCCAATATACTCCTGGATATCAGTGCATAAATAACTCTAGAAAGAATGAAGCCAATGCAAAAACAACACCCAGTTGTGGATGTGACACGTGATAGAAGTAACATCTGATGTTGGGAAGAACAATTTTGCATAGAAGCTAAAAGTTAGGTCCCTGAATCAAGGCAAATTGGAAGTGGTCAAATAGGAGATAGCAAGAGTGAACAGTGACATTTTTGAATCAGTGAAATAAAATGGACTGGAATGGGTGAATTTAACTCAGATGACCATTATATCTACTACTGTGGACAAGAACCTTTNGGACAAGAACCTTTTAGAAGAAATGGAGTAACCATCATAGTCAACAAAAGAGTCTAAAATGCAGTACTTTAATGCAACCTCAAAAAATGACAGAATGATTTTTGTTTGTTTCCAAGGCAAACAATTCAATATCACAGTAATCTACATCTATGCTCCAAAGGGTAATGCTGAAGAAACTAAGTTTGAATGGTTCTATGAAGATCTACAAGAACTTCTAGAACTAAAACCTAAAAATGATGTCCTTTTCATTATAGGGGACTGCAATGCAAAAGTAGAAAGTCAAGAAATACTTGGAGTACCAGGCATATTTGGCCTTGGAGTACAACACAAAGCAGGTCAAAGGCTAACAGAGTTTTGCCAAGAGAATGCACTGGTCATAGCAAACACCCTCTTCCAACACAAGGGAAGACTCTACACATGGACATCAGCAGATGGTCAATATCAAAATCAAACTGATTATATACTTTACAGACAAAGATGGGGAAGCTCTATACAGTCAGCAAAAATAAGACCAGGAGCTGACTGTGGCTCAGATCATGAACTCCTTATTGCCAAATTCAGACTTAAATTGAAGAAAGTATGGAAAACCACTAGACCATTCAGGTATAGAAAGAAAGAAAAGAAAGTGAAGTCACTCAGTCGAGTCTGACTCTTTGTGACACCATGGACTATGGTCTGCCAGGCTCCTCCATCCATGGGATTTTCCAGGCAAGAATACTGGAGTGGGTTGTCCCTTTATGACCTAAATCAAATCCTTTATGACTATATAATGGAAGTGAGAAATAGATTCAAAGGAATAGATCTGATAGACAGAGAGCCTGAAGAACTATGGATAGAGGTTCATCACATTGTACAGGGGACAGTGATCAAGACCATCCCTAAGAAAAAGAAAAGCAAAAAGCCACTCAATATGCTTTCAAATTTGGGAATCTCAGCAGTGGCCACAAGACTGGAAAAGGTCAGTTTTCGTTCCAATCTCAAAGAAAGGTAATGCCAAAAATGTTCAAAATACCTGCGTAATACTGCTAACATAGTAATGCTCAAAATTCTTCAAGCCAGGTTTCAACAGTACGTGAACTTCCAGATGTTCAAGCTGGATATATAAAGGTAAAGGAACCAGAGATTAAATTGCCAACATCTGTTGGATCATTGAAAAAGCAAGGGAATTCCAGAAGAACATCTACTTCTGCTTTATGGACTATGCCAAAGCCTTTGACTGTGTGGATCACAACAGACTGTGGATAATTCTTAAAGAGATGGGAATACCAGACCACCTGACCTGCCTTCTGAGAAACCTGTATGCAGGTCAAGAAGCAACAGTTAGAACTGGACATGGAACAACAGACTGATTCCAAATCGAGAAAAGAGTACGTCAAGGCTGTATATTGTCACCCTGCTTATTTAACTTATATGCAGTGTACATCATGAGACATGCTGGGTTGGATGAAGCACAAGCTGGAATCAAGATTGCCAAGAGAAATATCACTAGTTTTGGATATGCAGATAACACCACCTTTATGTCAGAAAGCAAAGAAGAACTAAACAATCTCTTGATGAAAGTGAAAGTAAAGAGTGAAAAAGTTGTCTTAAAACTCAACATTCAAAAAATGAAGATCATGGCATCTAGTCCCATCTCTTCATGGCAAATAGATGACGAAACAGTGGAAACAGTGACAGACTTTATTTTGGGGGGATCCAAAATCACTGCAGATGGTGATTGCAGCCATGAAATTAAAAGATTGCTTACTCCTTGGAAGGAAAGTTATTACCAACCTAGAAAACATATTAAAAAGCAGAGATATTACTTTGCCAACAAAGGTCCATCTAGTCAAGGCTATGGTTTTTCCAGTAGTCATGTATGGATCTGAGAGTTGGAGTATATAGAAAGCTGAGTGCCAAAGAATTAACACCTTTGAGCTACGGCGTTGGAGAAGACTCTTGAGAGTCCCTTGGACTGAAAGGAGACCCAACCAGTCCATCCTAAAAGAAATCAGTCCTGAATATTCATTGGAAGGACTGATGCTGAAACTCCAATACTTTGTCCACCTGGTGTGAAGAACTGACTCATTGGGAAAGACTCTGATGCTGGGAAAGGTTGAAGGCAGGAAGAGAAGTGGTCGACAAAGGATCAGATTTTTGGATGGCATCACTGGCTTGATGGACATGAGTTTGAGTAAACTCCAGGGGTTTGTGATAGACATGGAAGCCTGGCATCCTATAGTCCATGGAATTGAAAGAGTTGGACATGACTGAGTGACTGAACTGAACTGAACTAAGGCAAACTACATGAAAAATAATTCACAATAATGATAGTAAAGATGATCAAAAGACTGAATGGATACAAAATCCAGACCCATACTGTCTACAAGAAACCCACTTCTGACCTAAAGACACACATAGACTGAAAGTGATAGGATGGAAAAATATATTCCATGAAAATGGGAAGCAAAAAACAGACAACAACAACAACAAAACTAGCAATCCTCATATCAGACAAAATGAACCTTAAAATAAATAATATTGCAAGAGATAAGGAAGGTGACTTCATAATGATCAAGGAATCAATCCAAAAGGAAGACACAACTATTGTAAATACCTATGCACCCAGCATAGGAGCACCTCAGTACATAAGACAAACACTAAGAGACATAAAAGAGAAATGGACAGTAACTCAATAATAGAAGGAGATTTTAACACCCACTCATACCAATGGACAGACCGTCAAAACAGAAAATTAATAAGGAAACACAAGTCTTAAATGATAATTAGATGAGATGTACCTCCTTGACATCTTCAGGATATTTCATCCAAATGCAGAAGAATATAACTTTTTCTCAAGTGTACATGGAACATTCTCCAGGTTAGACCAAATCTTGGTTCACAAATCAAACCTCAGTAAATTTAAGAAAAATGAAATCATATCAATCATCTTCTCCAATCACAATGCTATGAGACTACATATCAATTACAAGAAAAAAAAAAAAAACTGTTAGAAACAAATACATGGGATTAAACAAAACTTTTCTGAATAACCCTCAGGTCACTGAAGAAATCAAGAGAAAATAAAAGAAAAGATTCTAGAAACAAATGACAATGAAAACATGACAACTCAAAACCCATGGGATACAGCAAAAACAGTTATAAAAGGGAAATTTATAGCAATGTAATCCTACCTCAAGAAACAAGAAAAACATTGAATAGACAACCTAACCTTTCAATAAAACAGCTGGAAAAGAAGAATGAAAAGCCCCCAAAATTAGAAGAAGGAAAAAAATCATAAAGATCAGAGCAGAAATAATTGAAAAGAAATGAAAGAAACAATAGTAAAGATTAATAAAACTAAAAGCTGGTTCTTTGTGAAGATAAAAAAAAATTGACAAACCTTTAGGCAGACTCATTAAGAAAAAAGAGAAAAGTCAAATCAACAAAATTAGAAATGAAAAAGGAAAAGTTACAACAGACAATGTAGAAATACAAAGGATTATAAGAGACTATTATGAATGACTATTCAGCAATAAAATGGATAATCTGGAAGAATTGCATGGATTCTTAGAAAAGTTCAATCTTCCAAGACTGAACCAGGAAGAAATAGAAATTATGAACAACCAAATTTCAAGCACTGAAATTGAAGCTGTAATCAAAAATCTCCCCAAAAAACAAAAGCCCAGGACCAGATGACTTCACAGTAGAACTCTATCAAAGATATAGAGAAGAGCTAATGCCTATCCTTCTAAAACTCTTTCAGAAAATTGCAGAGGAAGAACACTTCCAAACTCATTCTATGAAGCCACTATCACCCTGATACCAAAACCAGACAAAGACAACATACAAAAAGAAAACTACAGGCCAATATGGGTACCTTATTTTTGACAAAGGAGGCAAGAATATACAATGGGGCAAAGACAGCTTCTTCAATAAATGGTGCTGGGAAAACTGGACAGCGACATATAAAAGAATGAAATTAGAACACTTCCTAATGCCATAAACAAAGATAAACTCAAAAGGGATTCCAGAAACTATAAACCTCTCAGAGGAAAACATAGGCAGAACACTTGATGACATAAACCAAAGTAAGATCGTCTATGACCCACCTCCTAAAGTAATGGAAATAATAACAAAAGGAAACAAGTGGGATAGGATTAAACGTAAAAGCTTTTACACAGCAAAAGAAACTATAAGAAAGGTGAAAAGACAGCCCTAAGAATGGGAGAAAATAAAAGCAAATGCAACAACTGACAAAGGATTAACTTCCAAAATATACAAGCAGCTCATACAACTCAATATCAGAAAAACAAAGCACCCAATCAAAAAGTGGGAAAAGACCTAAACAGACATTTCTCCAAAGAAGACATACAGATGGCTAATGAACACATGAAAAGATGCTCAACATTGCTCATTATTAGAGAAATGCAAATGAGACCTACAATGAAACATCACCTCACACTGGTCAGAACGGCCATCATCCAAAAGTCTATATACAATAAATGCTGGAGAGGGTGTAGAGAAAAGGGAATGCTCTCACACTGTTGGTGGGAATGTAAATTGATACAGCCACTGTGGAAGATGGTATGGAGATTCCTTATAAAACTAGGAATAAAACCACCATATGACCTAGCAATCCCACTCCTAGGCATATACCCTGAGGAAACCAAAACTGAAAAAGGCACATGTGTCCCATTGTTCATTGTAGCACTATTTTCAATAGCTAGAACAGAGTAGCAACCTAGATGTCCATCAACAGATGAATGGATAAAGAAGTTGTGTTACATATACACAAAGGAATATTACTCAGCCATAAAAAGGAATGCATTTGAGTCAGTTCTGATGAGGTGGATGAACCTACAACCTACTATACAGAGTGAAGTAAATTAGAAAGAGAAAGATAAATATATTCTAATGCATATATATGGAATCTAGAAAAATGGTACTGAAGAATTTATTTACAGGGTAACAGTGGAGAAACAGACATAGAGAACAGATTTATGGACATGGGGAGAGGGGGGAGAGGGTGAGATGTATGGAAAGAGTAACATGGAAACTTACATTACCACATGTAAAATAGATAGCCAACAGGAATTTGCTGTATGGGTCAGGAAACTCAAATAGGGGCTCTGTATCAACCTAGAGGGGTGGGATGGGGAGGGAGATGGGAAGGAGGTTCAGAAGGATGGGGATATATGTATACCTATAGTTGATTCATGTTGAGGTGTGACAGAAAACAATAAAATTCTGTAAAGGAGTTATCCTTCAATTAAAAAAAATAAATAAGTTGAAAAAAATGAAGTGAAGCAAAATTGTTTAAAATTTTGTTAAGCCTATTTGCATATACAGTGGGGAAAAGGAGTAAAAGTGTTTAACTTGCATTTTAAAAAGTACTAGGAGCAGTCACCTTCATGTAATAGGTGGTCATAATCATCTTCAGAGAGACAGTTGTTTCTTCAGCAAAACACATTCATGAAGGACATTTGGAGATGTGACGATGAGCAACCCCACTCTCATACCCTTAGCCTCAAGGCAAGGTTAGAGAAAGAGTAGTTAGAACTGAATTTTTATGCAGAATAAATGAAAGAAATCTCATTTTCTTGAATAGCTTTGTAGTGAGGGACTCCTAAGAATCGTAAGAATATCCAGGGCAAAAGAGCACGAGTAATAAATCAAATACTCTGCAATGATTACTAGGAACATTAATGTGCATGCTCAGTTGCTTCAATCATCTCCAGCTCTCTGTGACCTGATAGACCGTAGCCTGCCAGACTTCTCTGTTCAAGGGATTATCTCCAGGCAAGAATACTGGAGTTGGTTGCCATGCCCTCCTCCAGGAAATCTTCCCGATCCAGGGATTGAACCCACATTTCTTACATCTCCTGCATTGGCAGGTGGTGTCTTTACCACTACCGCCTATGAAGAACAAGCTAATGTATCCCAGTGCATTCTCAGAGTTTGGAAATTCTGTTGCGTTGACCATTTACTGTTTCACTATCACAGAGCATTCATATGTTAAGAGCATAATGTTATTTTGGGGAATATGACTTTTCCCTACTCTCAGTACATGTTCAGGTGGAATTTGCACACTTTCCCTAGGGTATAAGCACGTGACTTAGGCCAAATGAATCAGAGTATTCTATTACCTTTGCCACAGTCACTAAATCAAGAGCAGTCAAATGACCTATCTGAGGTAATGAGAGACAGTCACTAATAATTTTTATAGAAGCCACCTAAAAGATCTCTTCCCTTTATATGTGATGGGGTGAGAGTAGGATTTGGGTCATATGCACCTTGCTGGCACCTTTTATGGGACTCCTAAGGATGCCGTTTTATTTCTGAATTAAGCTATTCCTCAGCCATACAATTATATGAGCCAATTAAGTCCTTAGTTGATGAAGTGATTTGTAACATAGACATGCACTTTTAAATCTTTTTAAAAAATTATTATTATTATTATTTTTACTTTACAATATTGTATTGGTTTTGCCATATGCCATACATCTTAATAATGGTGGCGTTTTTCTTAAATTTTTTTCAGTTGATCCGGAAAAAAAATAATTTTTAAAATTTATTTATTTTTAATTAAATGATAATTGCTTTACAATATTGTGTTGGTTTCTGTCATACATCAAATGAATCAGCCATAGGTATATATATGTTTCCTCCCTGATGAAACTCCCTCCTGCCTCCCTCCCCTCTAGATTGTCAAAGAGGCCCAGTTTGAGTTTACATGCATTTATTATTAAGATAATAAATTAAATAATACCCTACATCCTGAGTGAGAAACATTTGCATAAAAACTAAGACATCTAAAATTCAAAATCAGTGTGGTGATTGGAAATTTCTAAGCTGTAACATTGTTAAATCTCCATATTGCGTTGTCTAATTTTTTTTCTGATAAAAATTGTGTTTCAAATCTTTTAAAAGGAATAATCTGTCTTGCTGAGATGCAAATAGAAACTTAAGGCCCAGTTACCAAACCCATTCATAATATTCCCCATCTGATCACTCCATTCACAGCAGTCCAATACCTTACTCATATATATAAGCCAGAACTTTTAATAATTATATAATATGCAGGTTTATATATCTTCACCTTGTGTATGTTACCCTTGGTCATACTTCTAAGGAGCTGTCTCTTCTAGCCAGGCTGACACGCTCTATTACTTTCCCTCTCCTGGTAATCTTTTCTACTTGGTTGAAGCCTTTACTGCATTGTGTGTTCATGTGCACTCAGTCGTGTCTGATTCTTTTGCAACCCTGTGGACTAAAACCTCCAGGCTCCTCTGTCCATGGGATTTTCCAGGCAAGAATACTGGATTGGGTTGCCATTTCGTACTCCAGGAGACCTTCCCAACGTAGGCCTCAAACTTGCATCTCTTGTATTTTGTACATGGGCAGGTGGATTCTTTACCACTGTCGCCATCTGGTGAAGACTTTATAGATCAGAATACCCCTCTCTTCCATTCACCTACCACAATGCTCCAGTCAACTCAGCAATTCTAAAATATTCTGATTTTATCCACTTTCTTTCTCTGCTATGATGACACTAATCCCTTCTTCTTCCCCCACACCTAACCCTGAAAAAAAAAATCAAAAACAAACAAACAAACAAAAAAAAAACTGTCCCATTTATCCTGGACCTCTGAAGCAACCATTTAACCGGTAAACCTGTTCCTCTATTACTCCATTTACCTCACAGATGCAAAAGGGATCCTGCAAGGCACTCACTTAAAATTCTCCAATGCCTTCCTGTAGAACTTGGAATAGTCTCCAAACTGCAGTGGAGGAAGTCCTATGTGTCCTGGAGTTTTCTTACCCTTCATATCATTCTTGAACCACTCCCTTTTTCTCTCATGCAGCTCTAACCAAACTGGCCTCTGCCCTTACATTCTCAAGCCTTTTGACAAGTTGCGTCTTTTGCCCAGAAGACTCTTTTGTATGATATTTAAAAGCTTGACTCCTTCTTGTCAATCAGAACACAGCTAAATGTCTTCAAAGAAACTTTTTCTAGCCATTCAATTTCATGTCTCTCTGAAGCCAAAATCCAGTCACCAGAATAGTATGCTTTACTGTTTATGATAGTTTCTAATTTATTTGCCTAATTAATCTGCTTGCTGTATTACTTTTCACACTATTTTGTAAGTTCCATTTTGTCTGCGTTGGTCTTCAGTGTATCCTTAGTATATAGAACAATGACTAGTTTATATATCATTGTCTAAATGAGCAGTGTCCAATCTCTTTGGCACTAGGGACTGACTTCTTAGAAAAGATTTTTTCCATGGACTGGAACAAGGGGAGATGGTCTCAGGATAGTTCAAGTGCAATCCATTTATTGTGTTTTTTATTTTTATTACATCAGCTCCACCTCAGATTATCAAGCATTAGATCCCAAAGGTCAGGGACCCACGGCGTAAATGGTTAAATGAGTGACTGAATAAATGAACAGTGAATATTCCATAAGAAAACCCCCATAATTTCTGTGTTAAAATCGATTCTTCCTTCTTTATTTTCACATGACATCTAACCATTACCGGGTTATATCTATATCAGCACCTGAGCCCATGCCCCTAACCTCCATGCAGTGTTGGCTCACTCATCCTTTCCACTTATTCAGTCAAGTTGTTTATTTATATACCTGTGTTTTTCCTCACACATTTCTCTTTTTCTGGAATTCTCACTCATCCTAAGGGCTCCCCAGATGGGTCAGTGGTAAAGAATCTGCTTGCCAATACAGGAGATCCCAGAGAGGCAGATTTGATCCGTGGATTAGGAAGATCCCCTGGAGAAGGGAATGGCAACCCAGTACAGTTTTCTTGCCTGGGAAATCTCTTGGTTAGAGGAGCCTGGTGGGCTATATCCATGGTGTCACAGAGTCAGACACAATTGAGCAACTAAGCACATAATGAGATTTGTACATGCCTATCTCTTCCATGATATCTCAAGCAGTTTTTCCCATCTTTGTATTTTGCAAGTAAATGTCTTACACAGTGCCTTAGTATCTTAGACATGATGGCCACTCATAAGTGTTTGTCTAATTGAATTATATTGGCTCTACAAAATCTTAAGGATCTCTCATGAGCATTCCTAAGGGAAAGGTTTTTCACTTAGAACCTCTCATGAGTCCTTAAACCAAAATTACTTGCTGCTTCTCTTTTGCCATTATGATCAGCATATACTAAGTATTTTTAACAATGATTTATATTGTAGATATTTATCAACATGTCTATTTCCATAGCTAGACTGATATCATGATAGTATTGTTTGTTAAATAATATCAGAACCTGAAGGTGGGAAGAGAAGGGGACAACAGACGATGAGATGGTTGGATTGCATCACCGACTCAATGGACATAAGTTTGAGTAAGCTCCAGGAGTGGAAAACATGCCTTTGAGGTATGGAAATTTGCTTTAAGGTAAACTAACACTCTTTGATATCCTGAGCATGGCTGAAAATTTTTTTAAAACAGACAAGTTTTTAATTATTAAAAGCCTTACCTGGAGCTTCCCAAGTGACGCTAGTGGTAAAGAACCCACCTGCCAATGCAGGAGACATAAGAGCTACAGGTTTGATCCCTGGGTCAGGAATATTCCCTGGAGCAGGGAATGGCAATCCACTCCAGTATTCTTGCCTGGAGAATCCCATGGACAGAGGAGCTTGGCGGGCTATGGTCCATAGAGTCAGTCCATGGTTGCAAAGAGTCAGACACGACTGAAGAGACTTAGCCCACACTCAGGCACAAATCTTAGTAGCACAGGGAATCTTTTTTTCAGCATTCAGGATCCTTAGTTGCCCTGTGCGGGATTCTCTATAGTTACGCTGTGTGGGCTCAGTAATTCTGGCTCGAGAGCTTAGTTGTCCCCATGGCAAGTGGGATCTTAGTTCCCTGGCCAGGGATCTAACCCAAGTCTCTTGCATTAAATGCTGATTATTAACAACAGATTCACCAGGGAAGTCCCTAACACACAATTTTTGCCAAGCACTTTTATCTCTCGGAATGAAGCAGTAAACCAGACTACATAAGCCCTAGCTTTCAGAATTTTTTATTATATGGAAAATTTGGAAGTTCAGCATGTGCCAAATAAAGCGGACATTCTTCTTCAATGGCTTGTGTTTTATATCCCTTCCAAGCTAGGATAGACAAAATTGCAGGATAGTAAACTTGTCATGGGCTTCCCTCATAGCTCAGTCTAAAGAATCTGCCTGCAATGCAGTTCAGTGCAGTTCAGTTCAGTCGCTTGGTCGTGTCCGACTCTTTGCGACTCCATGAACTGCAGCAGGGCAGGCCTCCCTGTCCATCACCAACTCCCGGAGTCCACCCAAACCCATGTCGATTGAGGAGACCTGGGTTCAGTTCCTGGGTCGGGAAGATTCCCTGGAGAAGGAAATGACATTCTACTCAGTATTCTTGCTTGGAAAAATCCTATGGACAGAGAAGCCTGGCGGGTCCATTGGGTGGCAAGAGGTGGCTTAGTGACTAAACCACCAAACTTGTCACTGAAATAAGAATAACAGGATAGTAAAGATGACCTTTCCTCTGTAGTTCCTCAGCTTGAGAATTTTGTAGCCACCCAGCCTTCACCTCAGTGCCCAAAGCAATCCAAAGGGGAAAGTAGTTCAATAGCTCCTGACTAAGTTCCAGATTCTCCAAGAGTAGAATCATGAACAGAAATCAACACAACATTGTAAAACAATTTTCCTCCAATTAAAAACAAAATTAAAAAAATAAAATCATAAAATTAAAAAATCGTATGCCAATCATTTTACCCATTATCTACTTAATGTGAAAAGTTCCATTTTTGCAGACATTCAGGAATTGAAGGATGTTTATTATTCATTTTATCTTCCTTTCTGAATGCAGTTTTCAAATATTTGCCTCAGTTCAGTTCAGTTCAGTCACTCAGGCATGTCCATGAATCGCAGCATGCCAGGCCTCCCTGTCCATCACTATCTCCTGGAGTTCACTCAAACTCATGTCCATCAAGTCGGTGATGCCATCCAGCCATCTCATCCTCTGTCATCCCTTTTCCCTCCTGCCCCCAATCCCTCCCAGTATCAGTCTTTTCCAATGAGTCAGCTCTTCACATGAGGTGGCCAAAGTACTGGAGTTTCAGCTTTAGCATCATTCCTTCCAAAGAACACTCAGGGCTGATCTCCTTTAGAATGGACTGTTTGGATCTCCTTGCAGTCCAAGGGACTCATACTTGCATGCTAATTAACAAGTTTATATCTAAGGAAAAAAAGGAAGTCAAAGGTGTATTAACTGGGTCTTGCAAGAAACTTCAATCAGACAATGGGAACAATTCTCCAATCTTGGCCTTGAAGAATTCGTCCATCATTGTGAAAGTTGCTCAGTCATGTCAGATTCTTTGCCAACCTATGACTATACAGTCCATTGAATTCTCCAGGCCAGAATAATGGAGTGGGTAGCCAGTCCCTTCTCCAGGGGCTCTTCCCAACCCAGGGATCAAGACCAGGTCTCTCGCATTGCACGCAGATTCTTTACCAACTGAGCTATCAGGGAAGCCCTTTGTCCACCATTAACTACACTCTGTTTTCCTCATAACCCTCAGATTCATAGCTTGATAAAAGAATCACTTCCCCAGCATTACCTTAATTCCTGGAAAAGTTGCACAGTTTTCTGCAAGATACACCATGTTGGGCTAAAGAGAGGTCCTAAAATATTTTTCCTGATGCTAAAAAGCACAGGTATAGGTTTTGGTAGGGCTTCAGGCATGGTGTTGGTTTTCTGGTATATTTCAGAGAGAACCAAGTAGCTTTCTTTCTAAAGTCTATGTCATCTGCCTTTGCCAAAACTGGGATAAATATTACATGGAGATATATAGTGGATTGAAAACCACTCAACAGATGGCTTCACAACCTTTCCTTCCTTCATGAGAATCCACTTTATCTTATCTATGTCCCTGATATAACTGGCCTACAAATACTCTAGACTCACCTCAGAATTTTTTTGGACAAGAATATATCTACATGATGACTGAAATTTGAATTTCTACCCACATTGTTGTTAATGTCAAGACAGACTGTTGTCATAGTTGTAATTGGCTTGGGTAACAATTCCTCATTTTAATATATACTGTCTTATAGGTGAAAAGAGACTCACAGGGACTCAGGCAAACTATTTCTTACAAGTATTTGTCCTGTGACAACTATTATGCAGAAAAATAGCATTATAGAGACCACCAAAGTAATTTCAAATGAGGTGAATAACTTACACTTGGTGGTGGTTTAGTCACTAAGTCACATCCAACTCTTGTGACTCCATGAATTGTAACCTGCCAGGTTCCTCTGTCCATGGGATTCTCCAGGCAAGAACACTGAGGGGGTTGCCATTTCCTTCTTCAGAGGATCTTCTCAACCTAGGAATCGAGGGCTCTTGCATTGGAGGCGAATGCTTTACCTCTGAGCCACTAGGGAAGCCCAACTTATACTTGCACAACTCAAAAGTTCAAAGCTCCTCTCCCTAGAAAGTAGATTGTGTACTGACTTCCTTAAAAAGCATTTAAGATAAAAATCCTTAACATTTAATGTGAATTAGTGTTTTAGGCTGTCTGCAAACAGTGGTTCATATTTTTCCTTCTCTATTAAGATTACACTAATGATTATTTTGCTACATCACTAGATATGGGATGAGAGATTGCCAAGGTAGTAATTCAAGGAGTTTGGATTCTTAGACAAGAAAAATATGCACTTGGCAAACTTTAGATATTTCAATGGAAGGTTGTTTATTTTTCAGTGAAATAGAATATTTCATTATATTGTGCGCTGGCATTTTTTAAAGTACCTAGGCATGGAAAGTCTACCAATTGAGGGTCAAGGGGCAAATGATGATTCCAAGAATGGTACTGGCACAGAACTGTACCATCTGTAAGTAACCACTATGTTGAAATATCTATGGAAAAGGGACATGATGATACCACTAGTGCCTTAAGCTTAAAGCTTCTTGGCATATTATAAACTGAAATTCATAGTGATCTGAATCCTTACAAAGCACTAGAAACTAGAGAATATGGAAACCTGCAGGTAGAAACTTTAAGTATTGCATATTGCATTGGATAGTTCTCTCTCCATATTGTAAATATCAATTATTAAATACTACCAACATTATTTAAGTAGTCACTTTTAATCATAATATTTTACATGTATATTTATNTTCTCCCAATGTGTTTCACAGACTATACACAGCTTTATTAATAAAATGTGGCTGTGTCTACTAAAAGCACATTTTTATTCAAGATATAATTGTAAAATGCAATAGTCATAGATTATGCTAATAGACAAGAGAAAGAACATGAATAAATAAAACCACAGATAATCCCCCAAACCTAATTTTAACAACTACATTCAGCTTCCCTCTTCTACCAAACCTTTATAAGGGCTTGCTAACAAGTAATAAAACTGATTGATTGGCATTTCAACGACCCTTCTTTCTGTTGCTCACCTACCGGTGGAAATGCTAACAAGCACGGAAATAGTCAATAGGTAGGGAGTAGAGGAAAACAGAGAAGGAGGAACACTGGTAATTCACCACCTAGATAATCAGCTCATGAATAACAGAGAGCTGACTGAAAAGATAGCACTTAAGTAAGTACTGTAATAAACTCAGTAATCAGTATTCTCAGTGGCTTAGTGGCAAGAAAGAGAACTATCATCTTTACAGCTAGAGGGAAGTCCATGATTTTTACAGAATTTATACTGCAATGAGAATATCAAGTTTCAATGCCAAACATCCAGGATGTTCAAATTGGAGCATTTAGATCATCTCTAAAATGCCTTTGCTTATGTTAAATAAAGGATCCAAGTTTACAAAACAGCTTAAGGGACACGTATATATCATTACAATGTTATAACTTTATAACTGCTTATTGAATTCACCAATCATGAAATTTAAGATACATAATATGTGGCAATATGAATTGTTTTGATCTTCTTCAAATTATTATTCTTATTTTTCTTAACTGCCTGAAGTTACAGATTATTTCCTTGGAAACACAAGGAAGACTTGTGAGAAGATGGATTGTTGGGGTCAATGACAGTACTGTGGCCTGACTAACAAAGCCCATCCATCTGTAATAATATTGCTTGGGTACACAGTTTATTACAGTTATTTTTTTAACATAATTCCTAATTGAAGATCACATCTTATCTTTTTGTTTGCTCTGTCGCAAAATACTACACTTCTTAGTAAGAAAGAGTTGGTTGCTAAATGGCAGGAAATAGGCTATGTCTTCCTCTTAGATTTCTTTCAATCTATTGTTTTCTAGAAGTCTTTTTTTTTTTTAAACGTATGTGCTAGAAACTTGTCTAACAACCATCAAATAAAAGTCTGCTCCTTTTAGGGATTTTTGCCTTCTTGGGCCACTAAATATTTATTCTCTTTCTGTAATGTTCTCGAAGAGATTGGTCTCTATGTTTATTTTTTTTCTTCCTAGGAGTTAGTCACACTTTTGCCACCTTTAGGCAATTACACTTTCTAGGACCCATTCATACTTGGCAAAGCAATATTTTGATGTCTTGAGCTAGAAGACTTAATGATGGCAAAACAAACCTTAACTTTTCCATTTCAGAATGTTGAACATTGGCAAATAAGTCAGTGAACTCACCTCTAGATATACACTTAATATCACATATTTGTATTTGGGATATTAAAACGCCTGCATTTGTCACTCTTAATTGGGTCCTAAGAAGGAAAAAAAAAAAAAAGGCAGTTCACAGCATGCCCTCTTTGAGCTGTCATAAACAGAAATATGAGACAGTGCCAAGTTCTCCAAGGCTTGACAGCTGATGATTAGGATGTTTTAATTTAGTGGACATATAGAACTTCTTCTGACATCTAAATGGGTGAGTGCCATAAGCACCCTATTTCTTGCACACATTCAAATTTAGATTGAATGAGAAGTAGCTTAAAGTAGCATTTTAAAAGAATAGAGACAGCAGAGTTGATTTTAATATAACACTAAATTTAGAAGTATATTGACAGTATAAAATTATACACCTAAAACTGAAATAACTAAAATAAATTTTATACATTTTCTTTCTCAAACATTCATAGTATTAANAAAGGAATACATGCACACAGAGAGTACTATTTTAAAAATAATTTCTGGATTTTTTACTTTTTTTTTTTTCCCTATGATCTGTCTTTTGGCTTAGCCACTTACATCTCTATAAAATGTATTCAGCTTGATAAGGAAACATGATTGTGTTCAGACATGTCCGACTCTTTGCAACCCCATGGACAGTAGCCTGCCAGACTCCTCTGTCCAATTCTCCTGGAATGGGATTTTCCCGAGCCAGGGTTCAAAGCCTTGTCTCTTAAGTCTGCATTGGCAGGTAGATTCTTTACTGTTAGTGCCACCTGGGAATCTTAAGAAAACATGAATAAGAATGGTGACATCTTATTAAGAAAACGTGAATAAGAATGGTCACTTCTGACTTTTTAGAAGAGCGTGGATAATGGACAATGCAAAGACTTATTGGAACACATTACAAGTTACACTGCTAAATATTTATGATATTTTAATTATGTTTCCTTGAAAAAATCTGCTTTAAAAATTTTAAGTAAATGTATGAAAAATATCATTATTTTGGTCTTTCTACTATGCTGAAACTATTGGAAAAAATGAGTACATGTAGATATATTCTATGATAGTTCAATATCCCATGGAAGATACTCAGTCTCAGTTCCCCCAGCCCACCCATTTGTTGTTACTCAAAATAATTTTGCAATTTCAAATTTTGATGATTGATAGAATGCTAATAATGATGGAGAACAGTTATCCAAATTGTCACGAAACTCTTCAAGATTTTTAGTTGTACTCTTGAGAGTATATTTTAATAATGGCCTGTCTCTTGATTTCTTTCAAAGTGAGTTTTGTTAAATTGAATTTGTCATTTTCAGTATTAAATATGTTTATGTTCACAAATGCTGAGAAACTCAATATAGAAATAAAATCAAAATAGCATATATATAAAACTTTACTATTGGCTAATTACTTTCAGTTCAGTTCAGTTCAGTCACTCAGTCATGTCTGACTCTTTTAGACCCCATGGACCGCAGCACACCTGGCCTCCCTGTCCGTCACCAACTCCCAGAGTTTACTCAAACTCATGTCCATTGAGTCGGTGATGCCATCCAAACATTTCATCCTCTGTCATCCCCTTTTCCTCTTGCCCTCAATCTTTCCCAGCATCAGCGTCTTTTCAAATGAGTCAGCTCTTTGCATCAGGTGGCCAAAGTATTGGAGCTTCAGCTTTAACATCAGTCCTTCCAACGAACACCCAGGACTGATCTCCTTTAGGATGGGTGGGTTGGATCTCCTTGCAGTCCAACAGACTCTCAAGAGTCTTCAACACCACAGTTCAAAAGCATCAATTCTTTGGCACTAAGCTTTCTTTATAGTCCAACTCTCACATCCATACCTGACTACTGGAAAAATCATAGCCTTGACTAGATGGGCCTTTGTTGGCAAAGTAATATCTCTGCTTTTTAATATGCTGTCTAGGTTGGTCATAACTTTCTTTCCAGGGAGTCAGCGTCTTTTAATTTCATGGCTGCAATCACCGTCTGCAGTGATTTTGGAGCCCCCCCAAAATAAAGTCAGCTACTGTGTCCACTGTTTCCCCACCTATTTGCCATGAAGTATTGGGATTGGATGCCATGATCTTAGTTTTCTGATGATCTTAGTTTTCTGAATGTTGAGCTTTAAGCCAAATTTTGCACTCTCCTCCTTCAGTTTCATCAAGAGGCTCTTTAGTTCTTCTTCACTTTCTGCCATAAGGGTGATGTCATCTGCATACTTGAGGTTATTGATACTTCTTCTGGAAAACTTGATTCCAGTTTTTGCTTCATCCAGCCCAGCATTCTTAATTCCTGGGTCAGGAAGATCTGGTGGAGAAGGGATAGGCCACCCACGCCAGTATTCTTGGGTTTCCCTTGTGGCTCAGTTGGTAAAGCATCCACCTGCAATGCAAGAGACCTGGGTTTGATCCCTGGGTTGGGAAGATCTCCTGGAGAAGGGAAAGGCTACCCACTCCAGTATTCTGGCCTGGAGAATTCCATGGACTCTATATGTATAGACTATGGGGTCACAAAGAGTCAGACACGACAGAACAACTTTCACTTCACTTCATTTCACATCACTATGTATATAAGTTAAATAAGCAGGATGACAATATACAGCCTCGATGTACTCCTTTTCCTATTTGGAACCAGTCTGTTGTTCCATGTCCAGTTCTAACCGTTGCTTCCTGACCTGCATACAGATTTCTCAAGAGGCAGGTCAGGTGGTCTGGTATTCCCATCTCTTTCAGAATTCCCCACAGTTTATTTTGATCCACACAGTCAAAGGCTTTGGCATAGTTGATAAAGCAGATATTTGCTAATGCATTTTCACCTTGATTATTTTACTTAACCCTCACAGTTATCCTATGGCCCAGTGTGAATAGCTAGATTATGCCACAATAACAATACCTAACATTGCATTTCATATTTTTTGTCCATTATATGTATTTACTGTGGATAAGCTAGAGGTTTTGCTCTTGACTGTAGCACTAAAGAATTTGAGTTGAATAAGGCTTCATCTTGGTATGTTAATCAGTAATTTTCACTATAATAATAATAATTAGAAAACAGTTTTTGTACACTGGTTTCAAAAATTACCATCCAGAAATGACTTTCTTTCCTATTTCATTGGCCAAAATGAATCATATGGTCACATCTATTTCCAAAGGGGGTGAGGAAATGAAATGTTAGCAATTGCCTTGTAAGGGGAATGCTTAGAAATATTTTATGAATGCAACAATCATTACTATTATGCCCAAGGAAGTAAGTACTTTTTCTCCTATTTCATGGATACGTTTATTTATTCAGGCATATATTCAGCATATTGTAGTGAGCACATTTGCTTGCAAGTTCTCTTCTCTTCAAAGAATTCAAGAGACAAAAAATGTATGCAACCATTTTATAAATCATTAAATAAGATTTAAAACTTTTTCACAGAAAGACTTTTCTTTACTATATCTATCGAGGTGTTCTCCTTTCACTGTGATGGAGTCTTATTTAACTGCCGTTAGTATTAATATTATTTTTCTAATACCATTCTAAAATAGCCAAAGTGATGACTGTGGCTTTGCAGTAGAGCCTGAAGTCAGGCAAGTCAACTCCTCCAGTTCCATTCTTCTTTCTCAAGATTGCTTTGGCTATTCGAGGTTTTTTTTATTTCCATACAAAACTTGAAATTATTTGTTCTAGTTCTGTGAAAAATACCGCTGGTAGCTTGATAGGGGTTGCATTGAATCTGTAGATTGCTTTGGGTAGTATACTCATTTTCACTGTTGATTCTTCCGATCCATGAACATGGTATATTTCTCCATCTATTAGTGTCCTCTTTGATTTCTTTCATCAGTGTTTTATAGTTTTCTATATATAGGTCTTTAGTTTCTTTCAGTAGATATATTCCTAAGTATTTTATTCTTT
>SJYQ01002389.1:222316-243973 GCA_006410935.1 Redunca redunca | reverse complement strand
TTAACACCTTAGACATTATTCTATTGATTTTTAAATATATTTTAAAAGATGGTTTTATTTAACTTGAAGTAAGATCATTATATATTAAATGTGCTAGTTAATTGACTAATAAGAATGCAGCCATTTTGAAAAGGGCCTGAGTTGGGTCAGGTGGAATAGAGGAAAAAATATACATATAAAGTTCTGATTTTCCAGGATTTTTTTGTTGTTGTTGTTCTGTGAGCCCTAAGTGTTGCAAACATGGAGAGCATTAAGGGAGAGCCCTTTTTAACTTTTTATAAAGCAAACCATATTCCTTTTTTTTTTTTTTTTTTTTCATAATTAGAAACTCCATTTCTATTTTGGAAAAGAAAGGACTCTCAAAACTACTTCACCTTACATGGAACAGAGAAGCAAGTACCTCATTTTGTCCTATATTATTTCTTATGAGGTTCCATAGAAATTGTAGAAGGAAATATTGGAGATGAGAATCACAAGTAAACAAGATTGAGAATAGTAAGAGGCAGTCAGTCCCAATGCTCAACAGCAGAGAGGTGTCTTTTCGCTTTTTCCCACCTTTCACATACTTTATGGACCCTGGTAGTCAGAAGAAAACTGAGCTTATATTACATCATTTTGCTTTTCCAGTTTTATAATAGCATTTTAGAGGAAAAGATATTCTTGAGCTAAGTTTTCCTCAATTTCACTCAAATTGTTCAGCATGATTCTCAACAATCTGACTTTATATAATGAAAGGAATCTGGTATAAGTTTATTATTGAGGCTCCTAGTGGTACTTTACTAGATTTCATATTTATGGTCTAGGTCATCGTTTCTTTTCCCACATCTTGTGCTTTGATCTCATCCTCAGGCTAGACAAGTGCCTTATGAAGAGGAAAAAGAAGTTGGTTTACATACTACAGTAATTAAGAACTAAAAAAATGCTTTCCCAGCTGTTGCTTTTGAAGTCAAGTTTAGTTAGTGGCAAGGTGCCAATTTCCAATTAAAAATAAGATTTTTATTTAAACAGTGTAATGTGTTATATATGTCAATATTTTTAATTCTCTTTTTTTTCAGTTTCTTTTCCAATAACAAGGTTCAAACCACCCATTATTAAAGGCTGAGTCCTTTGACAATGACATAGCATTGTGTGTTTGTTCAGCTTTTGTTTGTTCATCATTTGTTAAGCTGAAATAAATCCCTTTCCCCTATTTTCCTAAATACTTCAAGGAAATTTTAGCTAAGATATTTTTCTGTTTTTGCTTCATCTCCAAAAAATTATTTTAAATTCATGAACACATGCATATGCATATACATGATATATTTAAGTCTTAAAATTGAAATTAAGGAAATAGGTACTAGTGTTAATTCAATGCAGCTTGATAGCAATTTAACATTTCTCTGTTCCTACCTTTCCTTATATTAGTAAAGATGTGTTTACCTAATGTGGGCATATAAGTACTTCTCTTATCTACCATAAAATGGTAGTGGAGGAAGCCCAAGGATGACTTATTGGCCCAGTGAGAATCTGGTCTTGACTTTGGCTCATAGAAAAACTATGTTACTAGGAAAATGTGCCAGTATCTGAACATCATGTTCAAGGAAAGAGTAAATACAATGGATGCTTTCTCCCAGGTGGCACTAGTGGTAAAGAATCTGCCTCCCAATGCCAGAGACCCAAAAGACATGGGTTCCATCCCTGGGTCAGGAAGATCCCCTGGAGAAGGGCATGGGAACCCATTCCAGTATTCTTGCCTGGAAAATTCCATGGACTGAGGACCCTAGCAGACTACAGACTACAGGGTTGGAAAGAGCTGGACATGACTGAGCACGCATACACTCATATCTGAACACCATGCCCAAGCAAAGAGTAAATACAATGGATGTTTTCTCTTTCCTTCTATAAAAACATTGTTTAAAGGATAATGGGCTCAAATTTTTATTTTTTAATAAATTTTTATTTAAAAATTTTTATTATTTATTTATTTTTGGCTGAGCTGCGTTTTCCTTGCTGTGCAACAGTCTTTCTTTAGATGCAATAAGTGGAGGCTACTCTTAATTACAGCTCACTGGTTCAACAGTGCACTGGCTCCAATAATTGTGGCTATGTATGTGCCAACAGCAGGTGGAATCTTTACAAATCAGGGATGAAACCCATGTCTGCTGCATTGCAAGGCAGATTCTTAACTACTGGACCACCAGGGAAGCCCCTAAACTTTTTATTTATTTTTTTCTTTTTTTAAATTTATTTTATTTTACTTACAATACTGTATTGGTTTTGCCATACACTGACATGAATCCGCCACTGGTGTACATGAGTTCCCAATCCTGAACCGCCCTCCCAACTCCCTCCCCATATCATCTCTCTGCGTCATCCCAGTGCACCAGCCCCAAGCATCCTGTATCCTGTATCAAACCTAGACTGGGGATTCATTTCATACATGATAGTATACATGTTTCAATGCCATTCTCCCAAATCATCCCACCCTCTCCCTCTCCCACATAGTCCAAAGTCTGTTCTATACATCTGTGTCTCTTTTGCTGTCTCACATACAGGGTTATCATTATCATCTTTCTAAATTCCATATATATGTGTTAGTATACTGTATCAGAGAAGGCACTGGCAACCCACTCCAGTACTCTTGCCTGGAAACTCCCATGGACAGAGGAGCCTGGTGGGCTACAGTCCATGGGGTCGCTAAGAGTCAGACAGGACTGATAGACTTCTTTCACTTTCATGCACTGGAGAAGGAAATGGCAACCCACTCCAGTGATCTTGCCTGGAGAATCCCAGGGACGGAGGAGCCTGATGGGCTGCCGTCTATGGGGTCTCACAGAGTCAGACACGACTGAAGCGAATTAGCAGCAGCAGCAGTATACTGTATTGCTGTTTTTCTTTCTGGCTTACTTCACTCTGTATAATCGGCTCCAGTTTCATCCACCTCTTCAGAACTGATTCAAATGTATTCTTTTTAATGGCTGAGTAATACTCCATTGTGTATATGCACCACAGCTTTCTTATCCATTCATCCACTGATGGACATCTAGGTTGCCTTTTTAAAATGAATGTTTACATGGTTTTCTCTTTAAGAAAATAAAAAAATATATATATTTCCATCTTTTTACTTTTTTCATCCCTCTTCCCCTGAATTTGGCTTCCTCTGGGTTAGTGATGCTCAATGCCACTGACACTCTACTTGATCCAACCTCAGGTTCTCATTGTCAGATAATTAACTTGGAATAGCAGCAAGCCTTGGCAGCTATGGCTTATGACTTGCAGACAGCTAAAAGACAGGGCAAAACTTTATTCTGCTGCCAAGCTGGTTGTGTGTAGTCGTGTGTATACATACATGTGTGAATTCAAAACAACAATACATTTTTCCCCTCCTCAGACTGGTTTTTCTGACAAGTTGTAATTGGAAAGATGGAAATTTGAATTTCAGTTTCAGGTAGGAAGTTAGGAAGTGGCTTGATATCTTAGTATAAGTGAACTATAGAATGAGGTTCGTGACATTGTACAGGAGACAGGGATCAAGACCATCCCCATGGAAAAGAAATGCAAAAAAGCAAAATGGCTGTCTGAGGAAGCCTTACAAATACCTCTGAAAAGAAGAGAAGTGAAAAGCCAAGGAGAAAAGGAAAGATATAAGCATCTGAATGCAGAGTTCCAAAGAATAGCAAGAAGAGATAAGAAAGCCTTCCACAGTGATCAATGCAAAGAAATAGAGGAAAACAACAGAATGGGAAAGACTAGAGATCTCTTCAAGAAAATTAGAGCTACCAAGGGAACATTTCATGCAAAGATGGGCTTGATAAAGGACAGAAATGATCTGGACCTAACAGAANTTTGAACTGTGGTGTTGAAGAAGACTCTTGAGAGTCCCTTGGACTGCAAGGAGATCCAACCAGTCCATTCTGAAGGAGATCAGCCCTGGGATTTCCTTGGAAGGAATGATGCTAAGGCTGAAACTCCAGTACTCTGGCCACCTCATGAGAAGAGTTGACTCATTGGAAAAGACTCTGATGCTGGGAGGGATTGGGGGCAGGAGGAGAAGGGGACAACAGAGGATGAGATGGCTGGATGGCATCACTGACTCGATGGATGCGAGTCTGAGTGAACTCTAGGAGTTGGTGATGGACAGGGAGGCCTGGCATGCTGCGATTCATGGGGTCACAAAGAATCGGACATGAGTTAGTGACTGAACTGAACTGAACTAAGGGAAAACTATCTAACATTCTTAGCTATTATGTTTTAAGTTAGAAAAAGATGAGGATGAAATAGATGGATGGCATCATTGACTCAATAGACATGAGTTTGAGCAAACTCTGGGAAATAGTGAAGGACAGAGAAGCCTGGCAAGCTGTACTCCATAGTGTTGCAAAGGGTTGGACACAACTAAGCAACTGAACAACAACAAATAATACAAGATGTCTTCAAAAAAGAAGAGTTTTGTTCTCTGGTGTTGCTTTAAATAGATTAGATAATCTGAATTTATCCACAAGGGAATTTATCTGCATTTTTCCAAGCCAGATTATCTAAAAGACATTAAACTCTCAATGTTCTAAAAGATTTTAGGAGTGAGGGAGTAAAGTTAAAAATGTAGTTTAGGAGAGAAAATCACTAAAAATATTTTTTTTTTGTCATACTGATGGAACAAAATTTTAACTCTCTTTAAATGCAACTCTCAGTTTATTTCTTGTCTACAGCCACTCAATTGGTTACAGATAGAGAAAAAAGTAAACCATTCTTGCTTTTTTCATTTAATATACATTACTCTTAAATTTTTGTCAGCAATTAGTGTTAATTGGCATTTCTATAATTTTATTCTTCATTTGGGCTTCCCAGGTGGGTCTAGCGGTAAAGATTCTGCCTGTCAATGCAGGAGACACAAGAGACATGGGGTTCAATCCTTTGGTAGGGAAGATCCCCTGGAGAAGGAAATGGTAACCCCATCTAGTATTCTTGCTTGGAGAATCCCATGAACAAAGGAGCCTAGTGGGCTATAGTCTACAGGGTCACAAGGAATTTGGCATGGCTGAAGTGAAGCAAGCAAGCAAGCATGCTTCATTTGTCCAATTGATAGTCAGAAATGTCTTCTGTAAATTTCCCTTTCTTTTCTGAGCTTCAACAGTTTCCCTTCCTTGTTCACTTGCCCTGACAATCTTACATTCCAGGTCATTCAGAAACTAGAAGCCATCAGCTGTCAGAAAATAATTTCTATGAGTTTCTACCATCTCAGGTACCCAATGCACTTTGTATCCCTGCCCTCATATTTGACTTCTATCAGTTTGGATGAACTATTCATGCTCCAGTCCAAGGACAATCCCTCCACTTGAGTTCTAGATCCATCTCTTTCACCTACCCAAGGGCATTTCTCTAGGTATTCTGCCTTCATTTTTTTGAATCATTAGTGTTTTATTGCCTACTTCCTCATCCCCATTGGCACACCAATGGGATATAGTTTCTCCCACTACAAGAAACAAGAAAAGGATTAAATACCCACTCCTTTCTTTTCTATTTTTCTTTCTAAACATTAACAGCAAAGCTCCTTGAGTAAGTAGCTTAAACTCTGATTCCTCTCTTCCAATGTACTACTGAACAAATTTCAGTAAGACTTTCCTCCCAACATAAATTGCTCTTGTCCAGAGAAGTTAAAAGCTAACTTCTCAGCAGCATGTAATCAAACTGATACCCTTCATTTCTTGGCAATGTTGCCTCCTCAGGTATTTAAGACACCACCTCACTCTTCTGGATTACTTCCTTCCCTTTTTAACATTCTAATCCTTATCAGTCTCCTGCTTATCCAGGATCTCCTACACTGATGTGCCTCTGGGCTTAATCTTTCCACATGTTCTCTCTACAATCACATACTCCATGATCTTTTTTATCCTGTCATGTTGAATTCCGATTATGTGCTGAAAATGCCTACATTTAGATCTTCAGCCTGAATCATTTCCCTGCTTCTAAAGGATGATCTTTGGATCTAAAAATATTAAGGCCATCTTATAGTCATTGTCATTGGAAGGACTGATACTGAAGCTGAGGCTTCAATCCTTTGGCCACCTGATGAGAACAGCCAACTCATTGGAAAAGACCGTGATGCTGGGAAAGAAAGCAGGAGGAGAAGAGGCTGGCAGAGGATGAGATGAAAGTATGGCATCACTGATTTAATGGACATGACTTGGGCAAACTCTGGGAGAAAATGAGGGACAGAAAGGCCAGGCATGCTGTAGTCCATGGGGTCACAAAAAGTTGGACATGACCTAGACTCTGAACAACAGCAACAACATAGCCATTGTCATTAATCCACATGATAATCAGTAGAATATCTATAAGATATCAAAAATCTACCCTCCCTCCACTCCAAAGCACATTACCCTGCTTTCTGGCAATCTTTCTCATTTCAATAACTAGGAATTCCATTCTTTTAGTTGCTTAGGCTAAATATCTTGGCAGAAGCTTGGCTCCTTTCTTTCTCTTACATCTAACCCATCAGCAAGTTCTCCAGTTCTATCTTCAAATATTAAGAATCCCATCAGTTTTCATTATCTCTACTCTATCAACCCAGTCCAAACCTCCATCATTTATCTTCCTGGATCATTTCATGAGCTTTTAAACTGGTATCTCTTCCTCTGCCATCTCTCTTTGTTTCAGCAAAGGGAAGCCCTTCCAGGGCTCAAAAGCAGGCTCTTGTCTAACGCTCAGGAATGAGTTGTCCCAGGAGACACACATGCCTACAAAGCAAGAGACTTTATTGCAAAGAGGTAACCAGGTGGAGAGTAGGAGGGTAAGGGAACCCAGGAGGACTGCTCTGTCATGTGGCTTGAAGTCTCAGGTTTTATGGTGTTCAGTTCAGTTCAGTCACTCAGTCGTGTCCGACTCTTTGCGACCCCATGAATCACAGCATGCCAGGCCTCCCTGTCCATCACCAACTCCCAGAGTTCACTCAGACTCGCATCCATCGAGTCAGTGATGCCATCCAGCCATCTCATCCTCTGTTGTCCCCTTCTCCTCCTGCCCCCAATTCCTCCCAGCATCAGAGTCTTTTTCAATGTGTCAACTCTTCGCATGAGGTGGACAAAGTACTGGAGTTTCAGCTTTAGCATCATTCCTTCCAAGGAAATCCCAGGGCTGATCTCCTTCAGAATGGACTGGTTGGATCTCCTTGCAGTCCAAGGGACTCTCAAGAGTCTTCTCCAACACCACAGTTCAAAAGCATCAATTCTTCGGTGCTCAGCCTTCTTCACAGTCCAACATGACTACTGGACTACTGGAAAAACCATAGCCTTGATCAGACGGACCTTAGTCGGCAGAGTAATGTCTCTGCTCTTTAATATGCTATCTAGGTCGCTCATAACTTTTCTTCCAAGGAGTAAACGTCTTTATGGGTTGCCTCTGGCCAATTATTCTGACTCAGGGTCCTTCCTGGTGGCACATGCATTGGTCAGCTAAGAGGGATTCCATTGAGGATGATTCTGAGATGTGGTAGGACACACAATATGTCCTTTTGACCTTTCCTGAATTCTTCCAGTCGATGGTGGCTTGTTAGTTCTATGTTCCTTACTAGGATCTCCTGTTGTAAAATAACTAATGCAAATGCTTATTATGGTATAATACGCCTGGCCAGGGTGGGTGGTTTCTCACCCAACACCTTCAACACTTTGTCCTAAACTTAGAAGGTGGTGTGTGCTGTGCTGTGCTTAGTCGCTCAGTCGTGTCTGACCCTTCGCAACCCCATGGACTGTAGCCCGCCAGGCTCCTCTGTCCATGGAGATTCTTCAGGCAAGAATACTGGAGTGGGTTGCCATGTCCTCCTCCAGGGGATCTTCCCAAACCAGGGACTGAACCCAAGTCTCCCACATTGCAGGTGGATTCTTTACCATCTGAGCCACCAGGAAAGCCCTAGAAAGCAGCATTTTTTTTAAGTTAGATCATGGCTTTTTTGTTTTTACCAAAATCATCCAATCATTTTCCACCTCCCTCAGAGTGAAAACCAGAATACCAGAGTTCTCCCAGGGTTTTCCAAGGTTATGTCCAGTTTGGCAGATTTTTGACTTCATCACCTAACATCTTTCTTTTACAGCTCACTTTAAACACCTATTCTTACCTCTTTGCTGGTTTTCTGATAGTCCAGCCATGATTCCCTCTCAGGGATTTCTCACCTGCTGTTTCCTCACTCTTTTAGGCCCCTCCTTCCTATTGAGGTATTTGGCTCCTGGCCAGAAAACTTGTATGTGCTTTTTCAGGCCTGACCATAGCAATTACAAAGGCTTTTTCTGGCAGGTGTCATGGGGAAACTCTGCCCTTCCCATACCAGAGTTTGTATGTGGCTAGTGCATTAGTCTCTAAAGGAAATTGTATTATAGTATACAAGGACTATAATACATACATGTACAAAAGGATTCTGGCCCCTCTGGTCAGCCATGATATTATTCAGATTTGTGGTCCTAACACAGCCACCTTCATCCTTAGGTCTCTTTGAGATCTTCAGATCATTACCCTTAAGTGCCTCTGCTGATAACTCCTTATGGGGGAAAGAGGAACCTTGAAAACATTTTTTCCAATTGTGAATTAATAATTGGTCCTTTACACTCCTAGCCCTTCCATCCCTATTCCAACCCTGAAGTTCATAAAAATGAAGGAGACTTTGGTGGGAGGTGGCAGAAGAACTCCTTCAAGACTGAAAGAATTTCTATGTGCGTAGTGTGCCAGTCCATGGGGGAAAATGAAATGAGGAGAGAAGGAGCTTTCACTGATTTTAACCTCTTGCTTATACTATTGCAGTAAATGCTTAAAAGATCAACTGTTACTTTTTTTTAGGCTTGTTGCTAATTCAGTTATTTTGAATGCATGCTGAGTCACTAAATGTTGTGTCTTACTCTTTGCAACCTCATGGACTGTAGCCCATCAGGCTCTACATGGGATTCTCCAGGCAAACATGTTGGAAGGGATTGCCATCTCCTCCTCCAGGGGATCTTTCCTACTCGGGGACTGAACCTGCATCTCCTGCAGCAATACCTAACAATTTGGTTACCTTCAGCGCAGCTGAGGTTCTGATACCTCTTACCTAAATGGCTCAAGTCCAAATGTCTCTTTCTAATATAGTTTTGCTGACTAATTAATTTAAAATTATTTCCTCACAGAACTTCCAGTATTTCCCCCTGCTCTATTTTTCTTCCTTAGCACCTATCTTCATAATGACTATATATTTTTGTCCTTATTTTTTATTGTGAGTTTTCTGTCACTTAAGTACAATATATCCCCAACATTATGAACATTTGAGTTGTGACTTTTCAAAGATATGGATATGATTTCCATCATCATCACACATGATGCAGCTTGTCCCCCATCTATTGCTGATGACTCTTCAGCTCTACAATCTTCCACCTTCTCTCCCTCCTCCAGCCACTAACTATTCCTGCCTGTTCACTTGATGCCAGCCCCTGTATGCCAGCTATTGTACTGGACTACTGTACTTTTTTGGGTACTATACTGAGTACTGTACAGTACCTGGTAAGATTAAGAATATTTTCTTTATTTTTGTTTTTAATATATTGTTTGTGTGAAACTATTACAGTAAAGTACTATATAGCCAACTGTGTTAGTTGGGTACCTAGGCTAACTTTATTGAACTTATGGACAATTCGGACTTGGAACACATTTGCATGTAGGGAACTTATTGTATAAAGTTTGTGAGATCAGTAGTTTCGGATTTGCACATTTGTATCATCAATTTCTAGAATAGTACCTGTTTTTTATGAAGTATACAACAAAAATTTGTTGAAAGAATTATTCAGAAGGGGCAGGAGAAAAATGCAGGCTGCAGAGGTAAAATGATGCTTCATTCTCTGCCTACCAATGGTTGGAAAATTCTGACTTCGGTTACCCTTTCCTCACCCCTAAGCCCACTGAGGGTCTCCTAACTATACTTGCAATATAAACTAAATAAATCCTCAAGGACTTTTACCCACTATCCTGAGAAGTCTACTAGGATCTGAGTCTACTAAAAGCATGTGGAAATTGACTAGGAAAGTGTCACAGAGTTTATACTGGTTAGCAGTAGTTTTATGAGAGGCAGTTTAATGTTGCAAGGCCTTAAGTTGATGAGTTGAGATCCACTCAGAATATCAGGTTTGATTTAGGGCAATTGTCCTATCACAAAATCACAGTGTTGCATTTTGAGAATGGGGGATACTAATATTATTTTTTTTATCAATAAACCAATTGGCAGCAGATGAAAATTTCTTAAATAATTTAAAAACAGTTTCAATAGCTTTTAAATCCTTATACACATTTACAAGTTATTATAAAAATACCTATTGACACCAGAATTTAAGACAAATCCAATCATAAATCCATCTTTTAAAATGTTTGTGTTATTTGGACATCTCCCTGTAAATACATTTATTAACTTAATTTTCCATACTACATAACTCTTTCATTCAAGAAATTTTAACAACTTCCAAATTGTACTTTTGAACAAAATGATTATAGTATTCTAGTTTGAGAAATCATTTTTCTTTGGCTATTTATAGAGTTTGATGACTTCTATATCTATTCAAATTATAAGACCATTCATATTCTCTCTAGGTTAGAAACAGTACAGCTTTATTTTTGTGGCAGGTACTATCTACATTATTTATACTAAAAATTAATTTAGTCAACCATTCATACAAATTTTTTTTTTCAGTATTTGTTAATTTCAGGATGTTTTCTTAGGTACCAGGGGTGAACAATACAGAACCCAAACCCAGCAAGCAAATAGCTAACAATTTCAGATACTGTGATTTTTAAAACATGTAACAGTAGATAATAGGAACATCGGGCATTATGAAGAAAGTAAAATTATTTGATTCCTAGAGTTAACATAGTGTAGATAGGAAGATAAACATTTAATATCTAAATGAGCATGTATGAAAGTCAGTCAGTCGTGTCCAACTCTTTGCAACCTCATGTAGCCCACCAGGTTTCTCTGTCCACAGAATTCTCCAGGCAGGGATACTGGAGTGGGTACCCATTCCTTTCTCCAGGAGATCGTCCCAACCCGAGATTGAACCTGGGTATCTTGCATTGCAGGGAGATTCTTTACCATCTGAGCCCCCAAGAAAGTCCAGTATCTAAATATGAGGGTTTACATGTCTAAATATATGTATAGAGAGACAGACAGTCAGAGACAGAATGAGAGACTGTAGAAAGATGTTCAGAAGGTATGTGGTATTTCCAAGGGCCTATGTGAGAAAGAGGAGTGAATCATATGAAATAATAAGATGTAGGAATATTTTTCCTAGAGAAAGGTATGCCAGAAAGAAGATTAAAAAAAAAAAAAAAGAATATGTGAAACCCATGGAGGTGGTAGAAGAGCACAGGGCATAGCTTATTCAGGAAAAAAATAGTTCATTGTGACTGAAGATTGGGAACAGCAGACAGAAGAGGAGGAGTTGAAGTAGACCTTACCTAGAAAGAGATAAAGCAGGAGAAAAGGACAAATCATGTAGGGTATCACATTTTTGGAGGCGAATTTGGGCTTAGTTAATTACTAACGTACTGTGTGTATATGTATGTATTCTAAAGGTAGTAGGAAATCATTAGAGTTTTTATCTAGGAAGTGGTATAATTCCACTTATTCTAGACTGCCATCTCTGCAAAGAAATATGGGAGAGAAAAGTGATGCAGACAAATGAATAAATTAGTATTTTCGTGCAAAAGGAATTTTGTATTTTCAAGAGTTGATTGTTTCAGTCCAAAGTGAAACTCAGGGTACCGTTCAGCATTGTAAAAGTTGTGATGTGTGGTGCCAGTCTTGGCCAGGTAAAGTGAAAATGCATACTATAAGCAAATGAAAGTGATTCAGGTAACAACAAGAAAATAACTGGACACTTTAGAGCTACAGTCTTTTTTTTTTTTTTTAATGCATTGAAATAAAGTAACATGCTAAATCTTTGATCTAGGTCCATGTACGCCCTTCAGATATTTTAACATGTCTTACATTTATCTACAGAAGACACGGTCTCAATGTTATGCTCTGCTCAGTTTCAGTATAGTGTAGTATTAAAGGACCTTGTATTGAGGGTCTGCAGTTACAAATTATGGCAAAATGAGTCTAGAAAATGTCAGACCATATATTCTTCTCTGGCATTGTCTCTGTACTCTTTAGAGTTTGCACCATCCATACGCAGAACTACATATTTCATCATGCTAAGAAATTCTTAATTTGAAATTTACAGATAATCATGTATGACTCCCCGTCCCAGTCATTTGTATGTTAAAACAATCAAAGACTATCTCAAAACTGAGTTTGCTTTGTCATTTACTCTTTGAATTTGACCTTTAAAATATGTGAATACACTGTTTATGCATTTCATTTTCCATCCTCAAAAACCATTCTGTGAAATAATCAATTCAATAATTATTTTCTTGTGGCAATAAAGCTGAATAAACATGTAGGATATCTGCTAACTGTAAGCAAGATTTTCTTTCTTTTTTCTTTTTTTGAAGTCCTATATCTATCCATGGGAGGAGATATATCCAGTTTAGGGTAGGGGAGTGACTCAGGTTAATTTCATGCAGATCATTTCCTCCTTTTTTCCATATATTTCAGTCCTAAATTAATACACTAGGTGCTCTGCAGCCAGCGTGGTTGCACATTGATCTTGGCCAGCTTGTTTACAGTGTTTTGGCAAGTTGCTGATGTACTTCTCCCCGGGGATAGAGCAGGGGTTAATTGCTGTTAAACTCTCAGTGCCAAGTAATGGTTCAGCCTCTCTGCTACATTAAAGATGACACTAATAAGGAAAGAGTGCAGTGGATTGCTCTATGTTGAAAATTGGACTTGTGGTGACAGAAACTTGGAGCAGAGCTGATGTAATAGGAAGACCATAATGTAATTATAACTGCTGAACATGTGTCATACCAAGTTAAATGATACATTAATGAATCAAAACAGGTGATGAAGTGTTGCTCTTTCAGCGGATAGAGGTGCTTTCAAGGTTAGATTGCTATTAATTTAATAATCTGTAATATGGATATTCTTCAAATCACAGATGAAATCAACCTTAATGCTTTCATATAACATTGCTTCTTGAGTTT
Organism: Redunca redunca; assembly: GCA_006410935.1. Taxonomy (NCBI): domain Eukaryota; kingdom Metazoa; phylum Chordata; class Mammalia; order Artiodactyla; family Bovidae; genus Redunca; species Redunca redunca. The sequence continues at coordinate 230,908 of SJYQ01002389.1, read as the reverse complement.
CAAAGAGATAAGATAAAAGAAACAAAGCAAAAGTGAGCAGAGTTCAATGCAACTCATTCTGTGTTTAATTTTGTAAGAAGGGGTTTTACATTGTAAGGTGAGTGGTTGCCCAGGGCCTTCTTCTTGTCCCGGTAGACTACTAGATCATTTTAATCCACATCTAGCCAGCTAGTAATTCACCAGGGAACATAGAGCTGTAGAAGCAAACTATTTCTTTTCAAACAGACATTTCTATATTATTGATGCATAATACTTTAATGTGGCTTAAGTTCACAAGATAGGTAAAATATTATAATGTCCCTGAAATCCTCTAATCTATTTTGGTGCTTTTTTTTTCTGTATTTTTCTAAATACCTGTAAAATTTTAAAACCCATTTCCTCATTGGTTCTAAAATTAGCTTTAAAATTCATAAACAATAGTAGATTATTTGTTATTCATTATTTTAAAATATTCTACTTTAATTCTCTTTTGGTAATACCATTCTCATTTCTAATTTCTTCAGAGCTTTCAGGAGACTGATATTTTTACTTGTTCTTAGCATTTAGGGGCTCAAATATAGATTTATTCTGAAAAATAAATGAATTTGCTTTCTTTTTTAAAGAATCTAGAAATTCAGCATATTATTCTATTGAACTCCATTTTGCAAATAAATTTATTATCAGAATGCATTTGGAAACTTTGACATAACTTATGTAGATTTCCATTATGTAATGTACAATTTGGACTTCCCATGTGGGGCTAGTAGCAAAGAATATACCTGCCAATGAGGAGACATAGGAGACACGGTTTCTATCCCTGGGTTGGGAAACCCTGGAGGAGGGCGTGGCAATCCACTCCGGTACTCGTGCCTGGAGAATCCCATGGACATAGGAGTCTGGCAGACTATAGTCCAAAGAGTCACAAAGAGTCAGACATGACTGAAGTGACTTAGCATGCACACAATGTACAATTTAATTTTCCCATATATTATCTTCTTTCAATGACAAATAGTTATTGTTATTTGGTGTTATTTCACCAATGACTGAGTACAACTGCAAAGGTATATAGATGGTTGATTCTTTCAAACAAAGGAACATTAGTTTAAGAGGCTAGAAAATAAATGAGTGATTTTAAAAATAAAAATAAAATAATCATGTCATACCTGTCTTTTAAAAGATATTAACTATAAAATTTATTCCTATACTAGAGTTCCAATGTTAATTAAGTATTTGTGCATATTCTCAAGAAAATTAAGCAGATTTCAATTTTGAAGGATAGCAGAATATGCCAGCCCAAAATACAGTTTGCCTTCTGTATTCATAGGCTCTGCATAAGCAGATTCATCCAAATGCAAATGAAAAATACTTGGGAAAAAATTCCAGAAACTTCTGAAAAGCAAAACTTGAATTTTCCATGACCCAGTAACTATTTACATACCATTTACATTGTATTTGCAAATATTTACATAGAAATTATAGTGTATTAATTATCATAAGTAATCTAGAGATTATTTAAAGTATAAAGGAGAATGTGTATAGGTTAAATGCAAACACTACACCATCTTATATAAGAGACTTGAGTATTCATGATTTTGGTATCTGCTAGGGGTCCTGGAACCAGTTCACTGTTGATACAGAGGGATGACTCTATATCACTTTGGTCTATTGATTACTATAAGCTGTATGCGTTTGAAAAATAAATGTTGGGGTGAGGTGGAAAGTTTTCTCTAAATTTTATCTGCTTAAAGACAGATCCTCCAAAAAGAAATTCAACTGTCATAAGCCCGAGGAGTTTCACTAACCAAGGGAGGCTGACCCATTACGGGAGAGAAAACTAGAAGTTACACCACACCCAGATAAACTTTGTCACAAACTATCACATGTCCCACCTGTTCTTCTAAGGGCCCATTTATCTTCCCTAAAATTCACTTACTCTCTCTTAAGAGATTTACATCTTCCCTCTTTTCCCCCTGTTTCAAGAGTATTTAAGCTTGAATTCTAAGACACTGTGGATGAATTACTCATCTTTTCTTGGGTGTCTCGAAAGTATACATGAAGCATGCATATTAATAAACTTCGGTTTGGTTTTCTCTTGTTCCTCTTTTATTACAGAGGTCTCAGTTAAGACCTCTGAAAGATAAAGGTAAAATTATTTTTTCTCCCTTATAATATCATCAGTTTTATTATCTTTGTTGATATTATCAACAATAAATGCATTTACTTGCAACAAAGATTATTAAGAAAATATAGTTTGATTTTTGTTTGTAACTCAATCATTTTCATACAAAACTAACCAGTTTATAATGGCCATGGAAACATCGAACTTTAAAAGCAAGCAAACAAACAAACAAAAAATGAGTTGTTTTCTTTTTTTTTTTTTTCCAGTAAGCAATACATATTATTTGCTCTGGGAAGAGAGAATCTTTCCCAAAGACAGGAAAGGATAAAAATAGAGAGGGACCAGTTAGAGAGAGAGTGTGGAGACAGCATTGGGCATCCAGAATAACTTTATTATATATTCATAACTGGAAGCAAAGTTTGTCTAGTGTCATTAAACAGAGTTTAGAGTGATCCTGGGACCCATGAGTATAAGAGGATAAGACTGAAGCTGAGGGCCCCTCTTTTCAACAGATGGTCAGTAGTGAAAAAGTCTTACTACAAGGGAAGAAGAGTTGCTTTCTGGAAAGCAGATAAAGGTCAATAATGTCAAACAATACAGAGTGAAAACAATATATTAAATAAACATGACCATTGACTTTAGCCACAAGAAATTTATTAGTGTCTGGTGAGAGAGGGATTGTGACAGAAGTTTCTTGATAGTCATGGATGAAAGGATGGGAGATGAAAAATATGAGAGCATGTGTATACTATTCAGAGGGCTTCCTAGGTGACTCAGTGGGTAAAGAACCTGCCTGCAATGCAGGAGATGCTGAAGAGGTGAGTTCGATTCTTGGGCTGGGAAGATACCCTGGAGGAGGGCATGGCAACATACTTCAGTATTCTTGCCTGGGAAATCCCCTGGACAGAGGAGCCTGGTGGGCTACAGTTCACAAGGTCACAAAGAATTGGACACAGCTGAAGATACTGAGCATGCATGCCTGCATACTATCTAGAACTATCTTTCATTCACTAGGGAAAGAGGAAAATTCTCACTTGTTAGAGAACAATGCTGGGTTAAGAGGGCAATGTAGCTTTAAATAAGGAGAAAACTTGAAATTATTTATATGTAGAAGGGAAAGAATCCATTAAAAGGAAGGGACACAGTTAGAAAGCAGGAGAAGGGAGGTAATTAGCAGAGGGAAATTGTCGTGAAAAGCAGAGAAGATAATCCCAAGCTATGGTAGAAAGGTTAACTTTCATACATGAAAAAGCCAATTTGTCCATGAAAATGAAAAGGAATAGTGGATGGTGATGGCATGGAGTGAGATGTTCTGCCTATTGACCTTTATTATTTACTCATTTGTTTGGTTTTCTCTGAAGTAGGAGACAAGCACTGCTGCATGGGATGTTGAAAGATACAGAACAGAGGGCTGAGGTAACCGGCAAAATAATTGAAATAGCTGCTGGGGTTATGTTAGAAGTACTTAATGGGGAACTTAGACAAAGTTAAGAAGAGCATGCAGGGAGTGGCTCTATTTTAGTTTCAGAGGAGGTAAAAAGTCTTTCTCAGAACCAGCAGGTCACATATCACCAAGAAAGTGATATGTGCAAAATGCAAATTTGATTAGCTTCACCTGTTTCATTTTTTTAAACTCAATTTCACATTTTCTCCTATTTATTTAGTATTTGGTCTGGAAAAGATGATTCTTTGCTATTTATGCCTTTCAGGAAAAGTGGGTGAGGCTAAACATGAAGATCAGGGGAACTAAAACAAATTAGACTAAGAGTGTTCTTATGCGGCTTATGGTCTATCTGAAGGTAACTGGTAGGTTTATATAAATGGGACCTTAACTTACAAAGATCGTTCCAAAATAAATTGAGCAGGTATAATAATTCACTGAAAATTGCTCCTGAGTTATTGCATGCTATTCCTGACCACAAAGAAAAACAAAAAAATCGCCCAAAACTTCAAGTCAGCAACTTGTGGTTAATGTCCCCTTGCTTTATGCTTCTCTATTTAATTTTTTTTTTTTTTGGATGGCTCTCAGAAAGATATTAAACTTTTATGATTATTTTCCAGATGATTCATGATTTTTGTTTATCAAACTATTTGTTGTTTTTTGATGTTTTTGTTTAAATAGGAACAAATGAAAAGATGCTTGAAAAAGAATGTGTGTATATTATTGATGAGGACAGCAACACAGCTGAAAATGAACAGTTTCTAGCACTCTTTATTTATATTACACCTTTCCTCAAGTGTTTTATTTTGATCATTATCTTTATTCAGATCCTATTATCTCTCTTCTTTAATATTTCAAGTTATCTAACTGAGCTTTGATTTTTGGTGATAGGTGTGATGAGAAACATTATATGGAATTTGTTATTAGCCAAGGTAATTTTTAAAAAAAATTGTTTGAAACTTTATACTAAAGATTTGCAATGACTTTCTTTGACGAGCGCAGACATGTTGATAGAGAGTCTATTAACAAAGTATTTCATAATTAAGAACATTATAATTTGCTAACAGAGCTCACAACAGCTGCCTGTGGAATAAGACAATATGCTTTTCCTCTCCCCACTGGGCCTAATTCCCTAGTAACCTTATTGAAAATGTGCATGGGCTACAAAACTAAAGATTAACTGTCCAGGGACCTGCTTCCTGGAGCTTACTTGAAGATTAAATCAAATGGCAGGCAATATATATTTGGTAAAATGGCTTTGTTGTAATTTTTTTCCCATGTAGTGGTAAGTGTTATAGAAGAAGATGACACTTTATAGCTGTTTTTCAAAAAAAACTTAAAATATTCCTAAATGTGAAATAGTTTTATTCTCATGCCAAAATCAAAATGAATAATTTATTTCTTCACAACCTAAAGCATCTTCTGCTTTTTGAACACATAATAAAGAATCTCTAATTACAAATTATCCATAATTACAAATTGTTCAGCTTCNAAGGTGTGAAAGATGAGTTTAAAATGCCAACTGAGATTTGCAATATTTTAATTAAATAGTAAGCAGTTCAAATATATATTTAAAAACAGAGCGTTTAGACTACACATTAGTAAATGGATTTCTACTTAACAAATCAGAGAAAGATGGATGAAGATGTTCTGCTTTTAAAAATACTATATTTAGCATGCCTGTGCAGAGACACTGAAGTGTGATTTGTCCTCATAGCAGACATCTGAAGAACAAGTGACATTCTTACACAAAATCCATATTGGTGATGTATTTAATTACAGAGCTGATTGAAATTGACAGCTTTAGTGACCTGAGTTTGCACTTGTGGTGATTGATGTATGCTTCAACTCTGGTTACTTTTAAACCAATTCACATATTGCTCAATACTATAATATCATCCTGTCAAATTGCAAACTACATTTTTACAAGTATGGGGACTGGAGAGAGTGCATGTGTAATTAAAGGGAGAGAGAGATGAATTGTTTAAAAACACCTATGCAACTGTTAAACTGGGGCCGCTGTTATTTGAAAGCAGAATGAAAGAAAATTCAATACACTCACTCAGGCATCCATGTTCCTAAAGTCATCTTTAATGCTAGAGAAATGTATTCCTGACTGTAATTCATGGTTAAGAAAGAAGTCTCAGAACTTTGGCGGATGTCTCTAAAGCCTTGTTTTCTTAAGTATGATGTTAGCTTTTAGAAAAAAATGTGTGTGTGTGTGTTAGTCAATCAGTCATGTCCAACATTGTGACCCTATGGTCTTTAGCCTGCCAGGCTCCTCGATCCATTGAATTCTCCAGGCAAAAATACTGGAGTGGGTAGCTTTTCCCTTCTCCAGGGCATCTTCCCAACCCAGGAAACAAACTCAGGTCTCCTGCATTGAAGGCGGATTCTTTACCAGCTGAGCCACAGGGGAAGCCTGAGTACTGGAGTGGGTAGCCTATCCCTTCTGCAGGGTTATCTTCCCCTCCCAGGAATCAAATCGGGGTCTCCTGAATTGCATGCTGATTCTTTACCAACTGAGCTACCAAGGAAGCTCCTAACCAGATAAAGGTGACGATAAATTCCCCTCCTGTACTTGCTGCCTCAGAATTTCTGCTCACTATTTAATTCTTCACATAGCAACTCATCTTTTAAAACAATGTTCCAGTTCATCCCATTTATAGACTTATGTTTTATTTTCCATTGGATTTCATTCTTTAGAATATCATGAAATTATATCACTGCATGACAGAAAAATAGCAGGAGATAGCTAAACTCCCTTTCCACAAACTTGCATATCAGAAGAAATTGCCAAAAAGAATCAGAAAAATGGCATCTGCCTCACTCCTGCCTTCTAAACCACATGCATCTAATTTCTGTTCAGAACGAATTCACGGAGAGAGCTGAAGCAGGAGAATGATGAAAAGAAGTAGCCAATCCATATTGTCTCCAGGACTGAGGAGGCAGAACATTTCTTTTTGCAAAAGATTGAAAACTGAATAGATTTTAGAGACCATTAACATCACAAATTTTCCCTCCCCATTATATGCAAACAGGTGATTATCCATTGTGTACTCAAACAAGAGAAAGGCTATTTGTTTCTCCAGAGCAATTGACCTCAAATCTAGAGATCTGAGGTCAGCATGCACAAAGAACAGCAAGTTAGTCCTCATTCTGAAAACAGAGGCATCCTCTATAGTGGATGACGAGACTACAATCTCCTCTTACAAACAAAAAATAAAGGGAATAACAGGAAGCACAAGTTTAAAAGAGGTAATAATCTGAGTTGAATCAGACTTTTCAACTTATACCTCCTGTAGCTTCGTCTCAGCAAAATAGCAGAGAATGAGTTTCAATAAATTAAAAGTGCAATCCAAAGAATAAGAAGTTATGTAATTCAGAAAGCATGAGGGACCTGAAGGAATGCTCTTTAAGAAGCACCATAATAAGAACTTTCCAGGGCTGCCCCGGTGGCTCAGAGGATAAGAATCTGCCTCCAATGCAGGAGACCCAGGTTTGATCCCTGGGTGGGGAAAATCTCCTGGAGTAGGAAATGGCAAGCCACCCCAGTATTCTTGCCTGGGAAATTCCATGAAAGGAGGAGCCTGGCCATCTATAGTCCATGGGGTTGCAAAGAGTCAGACACAACTGAGTGATTCACACACTTACATAGGAAGTTTCCATGAGTTCCAGCTAGCCTGGAGAGTAGTGAAGTCAGACTGGAACAGAAAGACTGAACACCTGTATTGTATCAGAAAAAGGAAAGGATAAAAGAGAGAATAAAAGAGAGAGATTGAAGAAGGAAGGAGGGAAGGGAGGGAGAAAGAAAGAAAAGAAGGTAGGAGTCGGGGTGAAAGAGGAAGGAGAAGGAGGTAGAAAGAGGGAGAAGAAGGAAGAGAAGTGAGGAAATAAAAGTGAGAGATAGCCTAATGTGATGGAAAATATTAAATCTGGTTCTGCTATTCTAAATATCAGCATATTGGGCTAAATTAATCAGAGGTACATAGAAAATACACTTTAAATAAAAATAGATTTTTAAATTTAGGGGAAACTAAATGTGTCTTTATATACATATGTATATATATACACACACAAATAATAAGGCCTTGTGGCTTAAAGTAGTGAATAACCCTAATTATATAAAGTTTAAATATTGATTCAACAAAATAGCAATTTTCTCTTACACTGAGAGGATTTAGGGAAGAAACTGAATAGACATAAAACTGTTAAATTTGTACTCACTTGGATGTTATTTCAAAACACCTGAGATTAAAATTTGTAGGAAAAATAACAGTTATGTTGTTTAGATATACATGAAGCAATGTAAATAGTAAAGATTAAAGATTATTCTATCTTGAAGTAGGCTGTGGTGATAAAGTGTAACAGAGGAAGTGATCCTTTGTTTCAAACTTTTAAAATAGTTGAATTTTAAAAACATTAGAGGGTTACTTAGACTACATTTTAATTATATAGAAATAATTATATGAATTTATTTAAACAGCTGAATAATACAGAAATTTGTAAAAGAGATAAATAAACACTCAGCAATAATTACTAAAAACATGCTGGCAAACATTTTGAAGCTTCTTCTGTGTGGATACATTTATGCATATATTTTTATATTTTGTCATTTAATAGCTTTAAAAATGTCTTTCATACATCACAAAGTATTATACAGAAATATTACATAAACTTCTTCTGTTGTTGTTGAGTCACTCAGTTGTAACCGACTCTTTGCAACCCCATGGACTGCAGCACGCCAGGCTTCCTAGTCCTTCACAACCTCCCAGAGTTCGCTCAAATTCATGTTCATTGAGTCAGTGATATGACTCAATGGCATCTCCTAAATAGACGTGTCCTGTATATTTAGGTTATTCCCACTTTTAGTCATCATAAGTAAGGGAAAAATCATTATCTCTTTATTCAAACAACTTTTCCAAAATAGTCCTTAGATTGTCTTCATTACAGTTATGATAAACTTCTAATTATGTTCTTATTTGTATTAACACAATGTTTTTAGAGAAGTTTAGATTCAGAGAAAATAGAGATTTCCCATAAACATATATAT
>SJYQ01002389.1:211441-222278 GCA_006410935.1 Redunca redunca | reverse complement strand
CTCTTGATATATATATATATATAATTTAATTTTAATATTTTAACATGATATTAATATTATAAATAATTTTATTTATTTTTGACTGTACTGGGTCTTCACTGCTGCACAGGCTTTTCTCTAGTTAGAGCGAGCAGGAGCTACATTTCACTGCAGTGCATCAGCTTCTCATTGCGGTGGCTTCTCTTGTTGCAGAGAATTGGTTCTAATGTGCGTGGGCTTCAGTAGTTGTGGCATGCAGCTCAGTAACTGCAGTTGCATGGGCTTAGTTCCTTTGCAGTATGTGGGATCTTCCCAGACCAGGGATCAAACCCTTGACTCCTGCACTGGCAGGGGGATTCTTTACCACTGAGCCACCAGAGAAGCCCTAGAGTTCACTTTTAATGTTACATATCTTATGATTTTGGACAAATGTATAATGGTGTATGATCATAATTATGGAATAATTACATAATTAAGGATCATAATTATGATCCGTGTGGGACCACGCAAGGTGGACGGGTTATGGTGGAGAGGTCTGACAGAATGTGGTCCACTGGAGAAGGCAATGGCAAGCCACTTCAGTATTCTTGCCTTGAGAACCCCATGAACAGTATGAAAAGGTAAACAGATAGGACACTGAAAGATGAACTCCCCAGGTCCATAGGTGCCCACTATGCTATTGGAGATCAGTGAAGAAATAACTCCAGGAAGAATGAAGGGATGGAGCCAAAGCAAAAACAATACCTAGTTGTGGATGGGACCTGTGATAGAAGCAAGATTCGATGCTGTAAAGAGCAATATTGCATAGGAACCTGGAATGTCAGGTCCATGAATCAAGGCAAATTGGAAGTGGTCAAACAGGAGATGGCAAGAGTGAACATCAACATTCTAGGAATCAGCAAACTAAGATGGACTAGAATGGGTGAATTTAACTCAGATGACCATTATATCTACTACTGTGGGCAGGAATCCCTTAGAAGATATGGAGTAGCCATCATAGTCAACAAAGGAGTCCAAAATGCAGTTCTTGGATGCAATCTCAAACACAACAGAATGATCTCTGTTCATTTCCAAGGGGCAAACCATTCAATATCATGGTAATCCAAGTCTATGCCCCAACCAGTAATGCTGAAGAACCTGAAGCTGAACAGTTCTATGAAGACCTACAAGATCTTCTAGAACTAAAACCCAAAAAAGATGTCCTTTTCATGACAGGAGACTGGAATACAAAAGTAGGAAGTCAAGAAACACCTGGAGCAACAGGCAAATTTGGCCTTGGAGTATAGAATGAAGCAGGGCAAAGGCTAACAGAGTTTTGCCAAAAGAACACACTGGTCATAGCCAACACCCTCTTCCAACAATACAAGAGAAGACCGTACACATGGACATCACCAGATGGTCAACACCAAAATCAGATGGATTATATTTTTTGCAGCCAAAGATGGAGAAGCTCTATACAGTCAGCAAAAACAAGACTGGGATCTGACTGTGGCTCAGATTATTGACTCTATATTGCCAAATTCAGACAGAAATTGAAGAAAGTGCAAAAAACCACTAGATCATTAAGTTGTGACCTAAATCAAATTCCTTATGACTATACAGTGGAAGTGAGAAATAGGTTTAAGGGACTAGATCTGATAGACAGAGTGCCTAATGACTATGGACAGAGGTTCATGACATTGTACAGGAGACAGGAATCAAGACCATCCCCAAGAAAAAGAAATGCAAAAAAGCAAAATGGCTGTCTGAGGAGGCCTTACAAATAGCTGTGAAAAGAAGGGAAGTGAAAAACAAAGGAGAAAAGGAAAGATACATCTATTTTAATGCAGAGTTCCAAAGAATAGCAAGAAGAGATAAGAAAGCCTTCCTCAGCCATCAGTGCAAAGAAATAGAGGAAAACAATAGAATGGGAAAGACTAGAGATAACTTCAAGATAATTAGAGATACCAAGGGTACATTTCATAAAAAGATGGGTTCGATAAAGGACATAAGTGGTATGGACCTAACAGAAGCAGAAGATACTAAAAAGAGATTACAAGAATACACAGAACTGTACGAAAAAGATCTTCATGACCCAGATAATCATCATGGTGTGATCACTCATCTAGAGCCAGACATCCTGGAATGTGAAGTCAAGTGGGCCTTAGAAAGCATCACTATGAACAAAGTTAATGGAGGTGATGGCATTCCAGTTGAGCTATTTCAAATCCTGAAAGATATGCTATGAAAGTGCTGCACTCAATACGCCACCAAATTTGGAAAACTCAGCAGTGGCCACAGGACTGGAAAAAGTCAGTTTTCATTCCAATCCAAAAGAAAGGTAATGCCAAAGAATCCCAAACTACCACACAATTGCACTCATCTCACACCTAATAAAGTGATGCTTAACATTCTCCAAGTCAGGCTTCAGCCTTACATGAACTATGAACTTCCAGATGCTCAAGCTGGTTTTAGAAAAGGCAGAGGAACCAGCGAACAAATTGCCAATATCCACTGGATCATGGAAAAAGCAAGAAAGTTCCAGAAAAACATCTATTTCTGCTTTATTGACTATGCCAAAGCTTTTGACTCTGTGGATCACAATAAACTGTGGAAAATTATGAAAGAGATGGAATGCCAGACCACCTGACCTGCCTCTTGAGAAACCTATATGCAGGTCAGGAAGCAACAGTTCGAACTGGACATGGAACAACAGACTGGTTCCAAATAGGAAAAGGAGTACATCAAGGCTGAATATTGTCATCCTACTTATTTGACTTATACACAGAGTACATCATTAGAAATGCTGGACTGCAAGAAGCACAAGCTGGAATCAAGATTGCCGGGAGAAATATCAATAACCTCAGATATGCAGATGACACCACCCTTATGGCAGAAAGTGAAGAGGAACTAAGGAATCTCTTGATGAAAGTGAAAGAGGAGAGTGCAAAAGTTGGCTTAAAGCTCAACATTCAGAAAACAAAGATCCTGGCATCTGATCCCATCACTTCATGCGAAATAGATGGCGAAACAGTGGAAACAGTGTCAGAATTTATTTTTTTGGGCTCCAAAATCACTGCAGATGGTGACTGCAGCCGTGAGATCAAAAGACGCTTACTCCTTAGAAGGAAAGTTATGACCAAACTAGACAGCATATTAAGAAGAAGAGACATTACTTTGTCAACTGAGGTCCATCTAGTCAAGGCTATGGTTTTTCCAGTAGTCATGTACAGATGTAAAAGTTGGACTATAAAGAAATCTGAGCACCAAAGAATTGATGCTTTTGAACTGTGGTGTTGGAGAAGCCTCTTGAGAAGTCCATTGGAATGCAAGGAGATCCAACCAGTCCATCCTAAAGGAGATAGTACTGGGTGTTCATTGGAAGGACTGATGTTGAAACTGAAAGTCCAATACTTTGGCCACCTGATGCAAAGAGCTGACTCGTTTGAAAAGACCCTCATTCTGGGAAAGATTGAAGGCAGGAGGAGAAGGGGAAGACCGAGGATGAGATGGTTGGATGGCATCATCGATTCAATGGACATGGGTTTGGGTGGACTCCGGGAGTTGGTGATGGACAGGGAGGCCTGGCATTCTGTGGTTCATGGGGTTGCAAAGAGTCAGACACAACTGAGTGATTGAACTGAACTGAATTGGTCATAATTACAGAATATTTTCAGAGCCCTGACAATCTTTGCTTCACTGTTTTATCTTTCCCTCCCATCCCAACAACCATTGTTCACTGATATTTTTATTCTCTTCATAGTTGTGGTGGTGGTGGTGGTTTAGTCACTAAGTTGTGTCTGACTCATTGCAACCCCAGGCTCCTCTGGCCATGGGCTTTTCCAGGCAAGAATACCGGCGTGGGTTGCCATCTCCAAATCCAGGTGATCCTCCCGACTCAGGGATCGAACCCAGGTCTCCTGCATTACAGGTGGATTCTTTATTAATTGAGCCACCAGAGAGGCCCCCTCTCTTCATATTTTTGCCTTTCTCAGAATGGTGGGACAAAATGGCTAGAGAGGGCTGGGTATTTCCCTTCCTCTCAGTCATTTAGGTGCTTATCCTGGCAAGTTAATGCCTGATTAACTAGTTTCCCCTAATAGCAGACTTATTAAGAAGAACAGAATGATTTTGTTTATTCCAAAGTAGTTATTTGTATTTTTTCCATGCTGAAAGTACAAGAGGATTTTTCTCTAATATTTAGTGTGGGGAATCTATTGAGACCCTATAGGTAAATCACAAAGTATTGTGGAGTCCCTCTTCTGACTGGGTCCTCCTGTATTTTTAGCTCTTAGACTTGGCCACACTGAGCCTTCTGTATTTCATTTCAATTACAGTTCAGATTTTCCTACCTAGAATTGGTTTCTGTGGTGCTTTCTGAGTCTACTTTGAGGACTCCCTGTCTGTCTTTCCAATCTTGGGAGCAGTGGTTTGTTTTGTGTTTTCTTCGCTATTCTGGAACCAAGGAGATTTGTTGATTTTAAAGTTTGTTCAGATTTTTACTTTAGGTATGGTGGAGTGGTGATGTCTAAGCGTCTTACCTTGGAACAGAAAATTGGACTCTCATGATATTTTAAATTGCCAAGCCATCTGGAATTTATTTCCCCAAATGTGAGGTGTAGCAATAACTTCACTCACTTACAAATCATTAAGTAAGATTTCATAATGATATTTGAACGATTCACATCTCCCTGCTACTTTTGAATTCTTTTCTTCTAAAGTAAATATTTGCATATCTTTGGATATGTTCTTGCTTATAATGAGAGTTTTACTTTTGTTTTCTTCTTTACTTTCTGTCTCATTTGCCTATCTATTTATCTACTTATCTATTGTCTACCTATATCTAATCTGTTTATTTAATTTTGCCTTATAATCAAAAACCTTCAGCCAAATGTTAAAATATTGGCAATATGCATACATGAATTTTTCTCAAGTTCAGAGTATAAATTTACAAGATTTTACTATTAAGACAAAACTATTCTAAAAAGAAAACCTTATGAGCTTTCCTATTTAGAATTTTTGTAGAAACAATATATCAAATTAATAAAATTTTCCTTTGTCCCTTCTTCACTGTAACTAGTATGAATAGATATTAAATTTTTTCAGTTGCCCTTTCCACACCAANTATTAATTTCTTTATAAAAATTGCTATAGCTGAATCTCATGTTTTTATATGCTATATTGTTATTAAATTTAGTTGTTTTTTTAGTTCCATTTTTATTTCTTTTTGACTGATGAATATTTAGTTGAAATTCTTTTTAAAACCTTTTATTGGAATAGAATTAATTTACAATTTTGTGTTAGTTTCATATATCCACTATTTTTTAGATTCTTTCCCCATATAAGCCATTACAAGAGAGTTGGGTGGAGTTTCCTGCGCTATTTTTCTGTACTGCTAATATCCCTTGAAATTTACCCACGTGGTTACTCTTTCTGTTGCTCTTTATGCCTTAAATAATCTACTTTTTTTTTTTAATAGGATCCTGTTAAGATTTTTAAACTTGCCTTTAATTTCAAAAATTACACTATAAGTTACAGTTTCGTCATCTTGCTTGGANAATAGGATCCTGTTAAGATTTTTAAACTTGCCTTTAATTTCAAAAATTACACTATAAGTTACAGTTTCGTCATCTTGCTTGGAGACTATGAAATTTTTGAATTTGTGGCTCATTATTGGTAGCTCAGTGGTAAAAGAATCTGACTGCAAAGAAGGAGAAATAGGTCCATGAATTTGATCCCTGGGTCTGGAAGAAACCCTGAAAAAGGAAATGGCAACCCTTTTCAACATCTTGCCTGGGAAATCTCATGGACAGTCCATGGGTTTGCTAAGAGTCGGACATGACTAAGAGACTAAACCACCACCATTTTTATTCAACAACAGGTTTTAGATACTGGAAGTTAAACAACAGAGGTCAGTGATCGTAGAAATAAAGAATGACTTGAGATAAGCCCTGCTTTTGTCTTAGGTTATGGCCTAGAGAGATATTACAAGCTATGATGCACAGAGAAGAACCTCAGGCACTACCCATTCATCTCCTCCAGTCAAGAAGCCAGAATTTGAGTGGGTAGCTAGTCTCATGGACACTGAGAATATATCAACAGAAGTCTTCATCTTTGTTTGGAGACTATCAGCACATAGAGGCCACTTGGATCTAATTATCATTAAACAGTATTTATTAACTACAATGTCCTTGATGAGAGAGAAATGATTTACTACACAGTACAGTCCTAGGTAGGATCAGTGAAAGTATAGGAGGAACTATATGGGACCAACATAATATCAATTACACTAATAGCCACCCACTCATTTGCTGCTTCCTTCAGTAGAATTTAAGCTCCAGAAAAGCAAGAACATTTTTCTCTTTATCATTGAACTCTCAGTGTTAGTCACAAGACCCAGTACCAAGTAAATGCTCAATAAACATTTTTAAATATATAAATAAGTATAAGACCTTGGGAGAATTAATCATCCTCCCTAACTATCATTAAAATGTAAATACCCAGTCTAGGTTCGATACAGGATACAGGATGCTTGAGGCTGGTGCACTGGGATGACCCAGAGAGATGATATGGGGAGAGAGGCGGGAGGGGGGTTCAGGATTGGGAACTCATGTACACCCGTGGCGGATTCATGTCAAGGTATGGCAAAACCAATACAGTATTGTAAAGTAAAATAAAAAATAAAATTTAAAAATTTAAAAAAGACTGGCAAAAATATAAATACACATTCAAATTCATAACACTGTGCTGAAAATTAAATAAACACTGACATAATAGAAGGCAATATAATGTAGTTAGTAACCAATATTAAGAATAATAGCCTATATAACAATTTAAATCTAGTGGAATATCACTGGCTACTTTTGAGCAAAAGTATGGTTTCATCTGACCTTAGGAACTTGACTTTGGCCTCAATTTATGAGTAATAGATAATATTAAGAAGCTAGTAGTTTCAATAAGAAGTTATTTTAGTAATATATAAAAATAATGGTAATGTCAATCAGAATGGTGACAATATGACTAATACAAAGTATAAAAATATGAAAGATATCATTGTAGGAGTTACTTTGAGAGGTAATTAGATATAGAGAACAAAAATATCTATTTCAGAAGTGAGAGAATTAGAGAATGAAGTATTGTTAAAATCAGCATAGAAATTATATGGCAAAGCAGAGATATGTGTAGAGGGATCAGGGAAGGGGACATCAAGGGAGATAATTCTGTCAATTTTGAACACTAAATTTCAATGTTAAGAAATCAAGAATGACAGTTTGGAACTTAGAAATCAAATCTGCATCGAGGTCTTCCCTGGTGGCTCAGTGGTAAAGAATGTGCCTGCTAATGCAGGAGACACGAGTTCCATCCCTGAACAGGATGATTCCCTGGAAAAGAAAATGGCAACCCACTCTAGTACACTGGTGTGGGAAATTAAATGGACAGAGGAGCCTATATAACAGTCCCTGGGGTTCAAAAGAGTTGGACATGACAGAGCAGCTGAGCAACAACAACAAAAGGATAGTGAAGTCAACAGAATAAAAAATAGTAAATAAATCCACAGGTTTCAACAGATTATCTGAGTATGTTTCAAAGATACATAAGAAAAAATTACTTCAGTGAGTTCTGGACTCAAGTAGTCTGTTGCAACATCTTATTGGTCACCAGATTTTTGCATACATTTCTTCTGCATGCTTGGATATGTGCCAAGTCGCTTTGGTCCTGTCAACTCTTTGTGACCCTGTGGACCATAGCCTGCCGGGTTCCTCTGTCCATGAGATTTTCCAGGTATGAATACTGAAGTGGGTTGCCATTCCCTTCTCCAGGCCATCTTCCTGATCCAAGGACCGAATCCCTGTCTTTTGCATTTCATGCATTAGTAGGCAAGTTCTTTACCACTAGTACCACCTGGAAAGCCCCGTATATTTTGTCTGTGTATTACTGTGTTAGCTCCTCAGTCATGTCTGACTCTGTGATCCCATGGACTGTAGCCAACCAGGCTCCTCTCTCCATGGGATCTCCAGGCAAGAATAGAGGAGTGGGTAGCCATTTCTTTCTCCAGGGGATCTTCCCAATCTAGGGATTGAACCCTGGTCTCCTTTATTGAAGGCAGATTCTTTACCATCTGAGCCACCTAGGAAGAATTATATTTCTTCCAATAATTACTAAATGTTTGGCCTTGTCTCCAACACAAATGTTTCAGTTAGCACTCTAGTTCTTCGTCTTTCATGTAAATCTTACCTTCCTTAAAGGTCTTAATTCACTTGTTCACTGTCTAGAGGAAATATGGGGTAGGAAAGAAATGGTTATAAAACCTAATGAACACACATGTTTCTCAGATAAATGAAGTTTTGCAATCTATGTGGATAAGACTGTGTTCAGATCCTAAGTTCAGTTCAGTTGCTCAGTCATGTCTGACTCTTTTCAACCCCATGGATTGCAGCTCCTCAGGCTTCCCGGTCCTGGGAAGCTTCCAACTCCGGGAGCTTGCTCAAACTTATGTCCATCAAGTCGGTGATGCTATCCAACCATCTCATCTTCTGTACTCTCCTTCTCCTCCTGCCTTTGATCTTTCCCAGAATCAGGGTCTTTTCCAATGAGTCAGTTCTTTGCATCAAGTGGCCAATGTATTGGAGTTTCAGCTTCAGCATCAGTCCTTCCAATGAATATTTAGGACTGATCTCTTTTAGGATTGACTGGATGGATCTCTTTGTAGACCAAGGGACTCTCAAGAGTCTTCTCCAACACCACAGTTCAAAAGCACCAATTCTTCAGCTCTCAGCTTTCATTATGGTCCAACTCTCACATCCATACATGACTACTGAAAAAAGTCCCTGTTGGAGATACCTAAATAGGTCTGCTCAGAGAGTGGTGTATTCTGTACATAAACCAAAACCAGGTTGACACAGTTGACTGTATTATCGGGTTGTTAAAGTGTCAGCTCTCTCAGGCTTATGGATTGTGAATGAGTGACTTTTGAAATGAATTTACAACAGAGTGTTTCTATATGGAGTTTTTGATTCTGTATTAACCAAGCAGATGGATGACTGGGGTCCAGGGCATTCCCTCATTTTGAGGGAACAGGTATGAAAAGTATCCTCCTCATGAAATTACAGGCTTAATTGTCATCTCTTTTAATGCAGTTGTAACGGCTTAAATCTGTGCTTATCTCCCTCACTACCTCCTAACTAAAACCATGTTTCATTCATCTTTTTATCTCCAGTGCCTTACTCTGATATGATAAGTAGTATAAAATTAGTTATGAATTAAAAAATATTAAATAACTGAACACTAGGTATTTGATTAGTGTTTAAATCAAAATATTTTATTCATGATACATGTATCAGTTTATAAATAATTCTGACCCAAACAATATATCGTAGACCTTCATGATAAAAAGGATCGTAGTGGTCAGCATTCCAAATCTTCCCACTCAATTTTTTTTCAAGCTAAGAAGTGAGTTTAGCATGAATACTAACCGTTCCCAAATCCCTTTGGGTATTTTTTTCTACGTGTTTAAAATTTCCCTGACACCAGAAAAACAACAGTTGAATGATGACCAGATGGCAGGAGAGCTGTGGTAATTTGGCTGGAAGTAAGATGAGCATTGAAGCATAATGAGCAAATTAGAGATTTAAATCTTTTCTATGGGCAGATCAACCTAATGGGGTGGACAAGAGCACCCAATATCTTTTTATTAAGTTTATTTATTTCCTTTAAGAAACAGTTACTGATTCATTGGTATGATGATTTTGGGGAGATGTGGCTGATGGATTAGATGGAAATATTTTTCAGGTATTATCTTCTTAGAGCTACCCAGGGTGAATCCTTCCTAATCTTAGTGTATGAGGGCAGGAATGATATCATTGAGGTGTGTAGCTAAAACCTTGGAAACAATCTTGTACTCTCTATTCAGGAGAGTAAAAGAAGATGAAAATCTGCCAATTGTTCCTTACCTTGTCATCTTTTTAAGGATTATGGGATCAAGGGAGTTTTCATGTCTTGGGACATAATTCTGGTCTTAAAAAGTTCTGAAAAGACTCTCTGATGTTAGCAATAATTGCCACAATCGGGTTTCATAAGAATCGATGGAAAATCTGTCAGCACCTGAGGCTTTTCTTAGGTTTATGGCATGGATTTGGGGTCTCCACTTTTAATGATATTGTCTTGTCCAACTGATTGCCTTAATGGAGGGAGTGAGTTGAAAGCGAGGCCCATCAATTTTCTGTGGGACATAACATAGAAAAAAAATCTGTTGACTGCATTCAGAAACATGTTGAAAATATTAATATCTTAAGTTTGCCTTTCTGAATTGTTGAAATAGTTTAACCTGGAATGTTATTTACTTGTATCTTTAGCAGTTAGCTAACCTATATACAACTGATGAGAAATATATTGTATAAATTAATCAATATTTGAGGTAACAGGAATGGGAATTCTATGTAGACTCTAGTATTAAAATAGAGTATGTATTTTCAGTTTGATGTGAAATTCTGGAGGTGACAATTTTCTTTTCAATTAAATGAACAATAGAATAAATTATCTTGATAGTTCTACTTATTTAAATTCTATTCTAAAATACTGTGTAATTTAGCATGTTGAAAACTAGAACTTAATTCGACTTTATGTTTTATCAAAAAACGTGTTTTATCAATAAAATACTAATAAACATGATAACAATACACTACTTGAAACTAAAGAATTGCTTGTGGATAAATATACAACTCTAAATTTTCTTTAACATTAGTCTTTGTATATGTTTACTTCAATGTTTTGCTGTCTTAGGAATTTTTTTTTAATTTTGATTTAGACGTATATATTGATTTAAGAAGTGGAATAGATACCTTATTAAAATAGAAAATATCAATCAAATTTACTGATATAT
>SJYQ01002389.1:178136-188526 GCA_006410935.1 Redunca redunca | reverse complement strand
GATAAAAACTGGCCCATTTTGTTGATATTGTATGATGGTAATACTAGATGTTTGTGAAATAGAAGGTATTCTATATTTCTTATAAATATCAAATGCCTGCCAGAGGACGAGAGATAAACTGAATAGAAATATGCCACCTTAATAAAATTCATTTAAATGTAAAATTTACATCTTCCATACTTGTTCCAAATCTGTTTTAAATGATATACCTGGATTTTCTTGTGTTGCTTTTCTTGCTTAGTTTAACCAACTCAATGGTCTCTATCTCTTAATGTTATCTACTTAGTCTGTGCTTAATCACTTAGCCATGTCTGACTATTTGCAACCCCATGGACTGTAGCCCACCAGGCTCCTCTGTCCATAGGATTTCCAAGACAAGAATACTGAAGTGGGTTGCCATGCCCTCCTCCAGGAGATCTTCCCAACCCAGGGATTGAACTCAGGTCTCCTGCATTGCAGGCAGATTCTTTACCATCTGAGCCACTAAGGTAGCTCATAAAATCTACTTATTGGCCTTTGCTTTCAAGATTGAAGCTTAAAAAACTGAGTCGTTTTCAAATGAATCTTTCTCTCATTCTGGATTGGAAACAACTTGTGGTATAGTTCCAACTTCTTTGGTTCCTTAAGGCATAAGAAATGGGTTCACTTTACAAAGGATGCACGGTAATATCCAGCAAATTAGTATTAGTTATTGGTTTAGTTATTGAAATTAGTTATTGGTGCTTCAGAACAAAGCACTGTCTCGGTTCATTGCTTGTGTGAGTGTTAAGTCGCTTCAGTCGTGTTCAACTCTTGGTGACACTATGGACTGTAGCCTTCTCTGTCCTTGGAATTTTCTAGTCAAGCATACTGGAAAGGTTCATCAGTTCCTCTTCTAGGTGATATTGTCGACCCAGGAATTGAACCCTCATCTTTTGCATCTCTGCTTTGGCCAGGGATTCATTACCACTGAGTCAGCTGGGAAGCCCCATATAACTGTACTGCTGCTGCTGCTGCTGCTAAGTCACTTCAGCCATGTCCGACTCTGTGCGACCCCATAGACAGCAGCCCGCCAGGCTCCCCTGTCCCTGGGATTCTCCAGGCAAGAACACTGGAGTGGGTTGCCATTTCCTTCTCTAAGGCATGAAAGTGAACAGTGAAAGTGAAGTCACTCAGTTGTGTCCAACTCTTCGCCACCACATGGACTGCAGCCTACCAGGCTCCTCTGTCCATGGGATTTTCCAGGCAAGAGTGCTGGAGTGGGTTGCCATTGCCTTCTCCAATATAACTGTACTAGTTAGACTCAATTATTTCTTAAGTTTTCTCATTCTCACACAAACATTCCACAGGGTGTATTATTTCTGCATGTCATTAAAATTTTTTAATTACATATTGATTCATGGTGATTGCATCCTTAGAATTTTGCTCTATTGCCAAGTCCTGGGAGATCATTTTTTAGCTTCTACAGAAAGACTACTGAGGCCTATAGTAGTACTTCTATAAGACTAACTAGTTATCTAAAATATTTTTGGTGTCTATAATGTTTGTTCGCCTTTTCTTAACATAACCCAGATTTTATTTAATTACTTAGCCATAGGCATGATGAGAAAGAAACTATCTTTGAAGAGCACATCTGCTTTTTTAAAAAGTGGTATTTTTAAAAAGTGGTATTCTTGGTATCCTTCCCCAGCATTTCCTGTCTCTAGGGTGGAATATTCCCAATTTTAGATGAGAACCCTAAAGAGAGAACTTGAATACGCATATGGTATTCAGTGTGACATTAGCAGGTGCAACATTGCTTTAAAGACTGCAGTAAGGCGTTTTAAAATGAATGTGATATTGCTCAGGGAACTCCAATTCATTTGAATTAAGCTAAAGGAGAGTTTCCACTTGGGTTATTCTTCCATATTCAAAACACTTTGTCTCTTTTTTCCTTCCATTAATGATGCAAAAATAAACTACTAAAATCATGGTCTATATAAAGACATAACACTCAATTTATATAATCAGTTTAGAAAAACATGAGACTGAGATATTTAAAAGATTTCTAGAATCCTGTTTATAGCTGTTTACCTGTTATGGACAGAATTCAAATACCCTACCTAGTCTTCATAAAATTTTTGGCAGAAGAGCTCTGAATTAAAGCAAGAAAAAATTTTCATTCTCTTTTTACCTAGCTAAAGTTTGAAAATATCAGTTAGAAGCCCAATCCTGGTTTTCTTACAAGGCTAGTCTTGACTTACTCCTATTTTAGTCAGTTACAATATACCTGTATTTATTATTTATAGGTAATTTCTCTAGAAATCATTGGAAATCCTAACATGGACTAGATATCACCTTGAGCTTACTCTTAGAATTGTTACAAGACTTAACATTTTTCAAAGAAAATCAGATATCTTGATATATAGTTACAAATATGAAGTAGAAAACAATGAGTCTCAAAGAAGTGGTATGCAGTATCATGTGAGCAGAATAGGAAAATTTTGTTGTTGTTTAGTCACTAAGTTGTGTCTGACTGTTTTGCTACACCAGTGACTGGAGCCCACCAGTCTCCTCTGTCTGTGAGATCTCCCAGGCAAGAATACTGGAATAGGGGAAAAAGTACACATTTATTTTAAAATTTTATTTTTATTTTATTTTAAATTTTAAAAAATGAAGTGTAGTTGCTATATAAGTTACTGTATGCAATATAATGATTCACAGTTTTTAAAGATTATATTCCACTTATAGTTGTTATAAAGTATTGGCTACAATCCTTGTGTTGTATAATATATCCTTGTAGCATATTTTACACAGAATAGTTTGTACTCCCTACTCCCACTCTCCTATCTCTATATTGCCCCTCTCCTCTTCCCTCTCCTCACTGGTAACCACCAGTTTGCTCTCTATATATGTGAGTCTGTTTTTTTTGTTTGTTTGCAATATTTGCTAGTTTGCTGTACATCTAGATTCCATACATAGGTGATATGGGAAGAGATTATTTTTATTTAAGTTTTTAAAATTTATATCAGAGTGTAGTTAACCATGTGTTAATTTCAGGTGTACACCAAAGTGATTCCTTTATACATACATCTTTATATTCACTTATAGCTTTCTGACAAATGTCTGTCTAGCCAAAGGTATGGTTTTTCCAGTAGTCATGTATGGATGTGAGAGTTGGACCATAATGAAAGCTGAGCAATGAAGAATTGATGCTTTGAACTGTGGTACTGAAGACTCTTGAGAGTCCCTTGGACTACAAGGAGATCAAACCAGTCAGTCCTAAAGGAAATCAGTCCTGATTATTCATTGGAAGGACCGATGCTTAAGCTGAAGATCCAATACTTTAGCTCCCTGATGTGAAGAACTGACTCATTGGAAAAGACCCTGATGCTCAGAAAGATTGAAGGCAAGAGGAGAAGAGGACAACAGAGGATGAGAGGTTGGATGGCATCACTGACTCAGTGGACATGAGTTTGAGCAAGCTCCAGGAGTTGGCGATGGATAGGGAGGCCGGGAGTACTGCAGTCCATGAGGTCACAAAAAGTCGAACAACTGAGCAACTGAACTGAACTGAACCGAGCTGATAGTTTCCTGGTGGCTCAGATGGTAAAGAATCTGCCTGCAAGGCAGGAGACCTCGGTTCTATCCCTGGGTCAGGAAGATCACTTGGAGAAGGAAATAACAACTCACTACCATATTCTTGCCTGGAAAATTCCACGGAAAGAGGAGCTTGGTGGGCTACAGTCCATGGGTCACAGAAAGTCAGACACAACTGAGCAACTAACATATACATACATATTTATAATACATACATACATATTTATTCCTTTTCAAATCTTTTCCCCATTTAGGTTACTACAGAATATTAAGCAGAATACCCTGTGCTATACAGTAAGTCTCTGTTTGTTATGTACTTTAAATATAGCAGTGTGTACATGTTAATCCCAAACTTCCAATCTATACCCCCACTCTTTCCCTCTGGTAACCATAAATTCATTCTCTAAGACTGTGAGTCTGTTTCTCTTTTGTAAATAAGTTTATTTGTATCATATTTTTTAGATTCTGCATATAAGCAATATATTTTATTAGTCTTTGTCTGACTTACTTCACTCAGTATAATAATATCCAGGTCCATCTACATTGCTGCAAATGACATTATTTCATTCTTTTCAATGGTTGAGTAATATTCTGTTGT
The DNA here is from genome assembly GCA_006410935.1 of Redunca redunca. NCBI lineage: Eukaryota > Metazoa > Chordata > Mammalia > Artiodactyla > Bovidae > Redunca > Redunca redunca. The sequence continues at coordinate 184,370 of SJYQ01002389.1, read as the reverse complement.
ATATGTGTACCACATCTTCCTTATCACTCATCTTTCAATAGATATTTAGGTTGCTTCCATGTCTTCGCTATTGTAAACAGCACTCCAATGAACATTGGTGTGCATGTATCTTTTTGAACCATGTTTTTCTATGGATGTATGCCCAGGAGTGGGATTGCTGGATCATGAAGTAGCTCTATTTTTGGTACTTTAACACTATACACAAAAGTAAACTCAAAATGGAAAAAAGATCTTAATGTCAGACTGGATACTATAAAGCTCTTAGAGAAAAAATTAGGCAAAGCACTCTTTGACATAAAACTCAGCAATCTCTTTTTTGTTCGATCTCTTAGATTAATGGAAATAAAAACAAAAATAAACCAATGGGATCTAATTATACTCAAAAGCCTTTGTACAGTGAAGAAATCCATAAACAAAGTGAAAAGACAACCCATGGGATGGGAGCAAATATTTACAATGATGTGACCAACAAGGGATTGGTCTCCAAAATTTACAAACAGCTCATGTGGCTCAATTAAAAACAAACAAACAAAAATTGGGCAGAAGACCTAAATAGACTGTTCTCCAAAGAAGACATACAGATGGCCCAGAGGCAAACACAAAATGTTCATCATTACTAATCTATTAGAAAAATGCAAGTTAAAACCACAGTGAGATATCACCTTATATCAGTAAGAATGGCCATTATTAAAATATCTACAAACAATAAATGTTGAAGAGAGTGTGGAGAAAAGGGAATCCTGCTACACTGCTGATGGGAATATAAATTGATACAGCCAGTATGGAAAACAATATGGAGCTTCATTAAGAAACTAAAGATAGAGGCACACATTTATTTTAAAACGTTATCATTATTATGATCCTATGACTGTCATCCATTTTAACAGAAAATAATATCTGCTTTATTTGCTAATTATATCATGTATATTAACCTGAAGTTTCAACAGGAAGTTAAGTGCTCAGAAATTAGTGTCAGGGATTGGGCAATTAATTCTTTGTATCTCAAGTTCTTACTTATCAGTAGTTACTGTGTTGATTAGACAGTGTGCTGTGGGCTTTACAAATATTATCTTATCTAATCCTCTTATATAACTCTAGTTAAGTTTAGTCGTTCAGTCTTGTCCAACTCTTTGTGACCCCATGAACCGCAGCATGCCAGGCCTCCCTGTCCATCACCAACTCCTGGAGTCCACCCAAACCCATGTCCATCGAGTCACTGATGCCATCCAACCATCTCATCCTCTGCCATCCCCTTCTCCTCCTGCCCTCAATCTTTCCCAGCATCAGGGTCTTTTCAAATGAGTCAGCTCTTCTCATCAGGTGGTCAAAGTATTGGAGTTTCAGCTTCAACATCAGTCCCTCAAATGAACACCCAGGACTGATCTCCTTTAGGATGGACTGGTTGGATCGCCTTGCAGTCCAAGGGACTCTCAAGAGTCTTCTCAAAAGCATCTAGAGGTTGGTACTAATATCTCACATTAACTGCTCAGGAAGATGAATTAAGTAGAACAGTGCTAGAGCTCTTATGAAGGATCGAGTATGTATTTAAAATTTACCACTTATCTGTAAATTTACCACTTTCTCTGTAAAATGTACCATGTATATAAACAGTCTGTAACTCAGATCTTTCATTTGTAAATGCTGTACAATATATTTATCTCATATTTAAGGAGAAATTAATTAATATACTGAAAGTGACTAAAAGACAGCACATGTTAAGTAGCATTTAAGAGTTCACTGTTATTACAGTAACAGAGATAGTTAATTGCAAAACCAGAACATCAATCCAGGTATTCCTGGTTATTTCAATGATTTTTTTAAGAAACAGAATTCATATTGAAGTATATAAAGATTGATTGTAAAACAAATATCTATGTTCCACCAAATCAAGAGGAATTTTACCAAGTGCTTTCTCTGTATTTATTAAAATGAACTTACAGATTTTTTTCCCTTTAATTTGTTAATGGGGTGATTTTTCTTGGTTGATTTCAAATCTAGTGAATCTTGTATTCTTGATCATCTGAAATTCAGCTAAATTTAATAAAAATACAATGAAAATTTTTTCATATTGCTATACTCAATTTGTAGTGTCCATCTACTAATTAGAGCTCCTCAGGTGGCTCAGTGGTAAAAACCTACTTGAAGGAGATGTGGGTTTGATCCCCAGGTTGGGAAGATCCCCTGGAGAAGGAAATGGCAACCCACTCCAGTATTCTTGGCTGGGAAATCCCATGGCCAGAGGAGCCTGGTGTCTACAGTTCTTGGGGTTGCAAAGAGTGAGACATGACTAAAAACTAGTGACTAAACAGTTTACTTATTACTCCATGAAAGGTAAGAAATTACTCTCTTTACTCTCTGGCTGATATCGACATCTTCTGTTATTCTTTGCTATCCTGCAGTTTCTCTGTGATGTGTCCAGGTGATAATTCCTTCCTGCTTTCCTCCCATCCTCACTCCCTTTCTTTCTTTCTTTCCCTTTCCCTCTCTCCCTTTCTCTTTCATCTTGCTTGGAATTTATTTTAGTTCTTTAGTCTGGCAATTGATATCACTCATAAACTCTATTAGGCTAATAGATTAGTAAGTATGAGTTTCCTTCAAATTCTCCCTAGCATGAGAGTCCTTCAGTGTCCCAATTTAGTGGAGAAAAAAGTTCCTATTACTTTCCCTTGACTTTGTTTTCAGTTTTTTTACCTCTCTCTGTGTGTGTGTTCAGTTATATCCAACTCTTTGCAACCCCATAGACTGTAGCCCACCAGGTTCCTCTGTCCGTGGTATTATCCTGGAAAGAATAATGTAGTGGGTTGCCATGCTCTCCTCCAGGGGATCTTTCTGACCCAGGGATCAAACTTGGGTTTCCTGGGTCTCCTGCATTTCAGGTGAATTCTTTACCTGCTGAGCCACTGGGGAAGTCCGTTAAGAGTTTAATGGTATAAGTTACACATGCTTTCAAGGCAAAAGAGCCTACAGTGTTTTATTTATCCTTCTGAATTTCTATCTTCAATTAGATATTGCTTTATTAATGTCTTACTATTATAGATGCTCCTAAATAATATTCAGAATGTTTAAAAATGTTCTACCTATCATTTTTAGTTAAGATTTTGTAGAAGAACTTAGTACTACCAATCATCAGAAAAAGAAGTGACATTTAAGCTAGAGTACCGTGCATCCTTAGAATATCTACTGTTCACCAAATATACTTTCCCATGAACTATTTTTAAAATACATATTGTGTGTGCCAGGTAGTGTTTAAGATATGTGGGATGTATCAGTGAACAGAGGAAAGATCCCTAAGCTTAAATAGCTTACATCTTAGCTTACTTTCTATATTTTAAAAACTAAACTAAGATTATATATTAATCTGAGCACTGAAGAATTGATGTTTTTGAACTGTGGTGTTAGATAAGACTCTTGAGAGCCCCTTGAACTGCAAGGAGATCAAACTGCTCAATCCTAAAGGAAATCAGTTCTGAATATTCATTGGAAGGACTGATGCTGAAGCTGAAACTCCAATATTTGGCCACCTGATGAGAAGAACTGATTGACTTACTGGAAAAGACCCTGATGCTGGGAAAGATTGAAGGCAGGAAGAGAAGGGGATGACAGAGGATGAGATGGTTGGATGGCATCACTGACTCGATGGACCTGAGTTTGAGCGAGCTCTGGGAGTTGGTGATGGACAGAGACACCTGGCATGCTGCAGTTCATGGGGCAGCCAAGAGTCAGACACTACTGAGTGACTGAACTGAACTGAACTGAAGATAATATATTAATACCTAGAGAGGCAGACTAATATTCAGGGAAAGACATTAAATATACTACATGCTATTTTGAAAATTGCAAATGAAACATAGATTTTTTTTTAGCACTGTTATTCTTTATTTTAAGTTTTGTTTGAATACAAATAGACAGTCATGTTAAAGTTCCAAGCTGCTCTCATTCATAGTGTAATTAAATTGGTTAGTGAAGCTTGCTGTATTTTTTTTAATTGAAAACCGCTAAAGCAATTTAATGAAATAGTTTAGATTTGTTTTCTTTTAAAATCTGATATTTTTCTCAATCCAAGCTCTTCTGAACATAAACAATATAATTTTATTTTGTCTCTTCCCAGGAGGCTTGCCTGGATATTTGTTATTGAGCTATAATTAAATATTTTAATTGTCCATTACTTTTTATTTTCTCTACCTCTATGTCTGCTTTTCAGTAGTCCTCACTCTCTGTCTTGTTTGTATTTTTTTCATTCCTTGCCAACAACATTTTAAAACTGCTATTTGCTTCTGCTATTTGGCCAGGCCAGGGCTTTCTATTTGTCCTTGTTTCTTTTTCACTGCAATTGATTTTTAACTACCCAAAGATAAACTGTGACTTCCAACTGCTCTGTGGCTCTAGCTGTTGCAATTCCTTCTTTGAAATGGCTGAGTGAGCAGGAGATGACTCAAATCATGAGCAGGAAGCAAATGATTTCTTCCCTCATGAATCTTTGACTCAGCATTTGGCAAATTCTAGCGATGTGGAGGTATTTCCAATTGCCTCATTCTTCTACTTTCCTCAGATTGTTCCAACATTCATGATCAATCAGAACTTCACAGAAAGTTTCATCTATTTTTGCAACTCATTGATAAGAAATAAGCTGAAAAATCTGATAGTATGTTTTGGGTGATAGTTGAGATGCCAAGATAAGTTTAATTCATCTTTCAACTTCACAGGTTACTTGAGGACTTATCATTTACAATAAACCTTGTTAAAGAATTACTTAGTAAAGAATTAACTACTCTTTTTCATGACCTAAAGTAACATAGTACAGGGAAAATATAAGTTGTTCTAGGATTAGGAAGCCTCGTGCTTCTTCCAGTATTTAAGATCAATCAGAAGTTTGAAGGAAGTCTGTCTTACTCTTATATGATAGTATAATTCTGGGTGTATTATCAAGGTCTTAGTTTGGTCATATATGGGATAAAGTTTAAATGAGATGCCTTTTATAATACCACATAGTGTCTTTGCATATATATTTTACATACAATAAAAATTAGTTTTTTTCTTTGCACATATGGCCCTGAGAGGGCATCCAGGTAACTCAATGGTAAGGAATATGCCTGCCAATGCATGGGATGCAAGGCATTCAGGTTCAATCCCTGGGTGGGGAAAATCCCCTGGAAGAGGAAATGGCAGCCCACGCCAGTATTCTTGCCTGGAGAATCCCATGTACGAGGAGCCTGGCGGGCTACAGTCCATAGGATCCCAAAGAGGTGTATACAGCTGAGTGACCAAGCACATATGCATAGTCCTGAGAACTTCATCACACATAACAGCTTGTATACCTGCTGTCAGAACATAGCAAAGTTTTATCACATCTCCCCCAAACTCTTAATGCTACTCCTTTACAGATATACCTCTGTCACCTCCATTCTCTAGCAAAAACCTATCTACTTTGCATTCCTGTAGAGGTGCCTTTCTGAGGACGTCACATAAACTGAGTCATTCAGCATGTAACCTTCAAGTTTAGTTTCCCTCACTCAGCATATTTCCTCGAGATTCATCGAAGGTGTTTTGTATATCAATAGTATGGTCACTTTTATTTTCTGAGTGGTATTCCATTATCTGGATATATAATCACAGTTGTTCATTCACCTGCTAAAGGGTACTCAGATACACACCGAGAAGTGGGATTGCTCAATTTTATGAAATTTATATTTTTAGTTTTGCAAGAAACCTTTATTCTGTTTGCCATAGTTGCTGAACCGCTTATTCTATCAATGGTCAATTTTTCTCCACATCCCTGTTGACACTTATTATCCCTTGTATTTTTGATGATAGCCTTTCTTACAGGTGTGAAGTGATGCCTCATTGTGATTTGATTTGCATTTCCCTGATGATTAGTAATGCTGAGCATCTTTTCCTGTACTTGTTGGCCATTTCATTGTCTCCTTGAGAAAAAAATGTCTTAGTTTCTCTGCCCATTTTTTAATCAGACTGTTGTAGTTTTTTGGTTTTGCTTGTTTGTTACTGAGTTGCATGAGTTCTTTAAAAATTTGGAGTATTAACTCCTTATCCAATGCATCATTTGCAAACATTTTTCTCATACTTTACACTGCCTTTTCATTTTGTTGATTATTTATTTTGTTGTCCAGAAAGTTTTAAGTTTGTTGTAGTCCAACTTCTTGATTTTCTTTTTGATGTTGTTTGTATTTTTGGTGTTATATCCAAAAAAACCATTGCCAAGACAAATGTACAGGAGAT
>SJYQ01002389.1:164058-178123 GCA_006410935.1 Redunca redunca | reverse complement strand
TGTACAGGAGATCCATCCCTGTTTTCTTTTAGTTTTATGGTTTCAGGTTTCTGTTTAATTATCTGACCTATTTTGAGTTAATTTTCATGCATAGTATAAGATAGGAGTCCAATCTCATTTTTCTGCATGTGGCTATTTAGTTTTCACAACATTATTTGTTGAAGAATCTATCCTTTCTCCATTGTATATTTATGGCTCCCTTATCAAAAATTAGTTGACCATATATGTTAGGGTTTAATTTTGGGCTAAGTATTGAACATATTTTGTTATTTTTTAAAATTTGTTTTTAATTGGGAGAAAATTACTTTACAATATTGTGTTAGTTTCTGCTACACAGCAGTGCAAATTAACCATAATTATACATATATCACCTCCCTTGTGAGCCTCCCTCCTCTCCCTGCATCACACCCCTCTAGGTCATCACAGAGCACCAGAATGGGCTCCCTGTGTTATATAGCAACTTCTCACTAGCAATCTGTTATACACATAGTAGTGTATATATGTTGATGCTACTTTCTCCATTCATCCCACTCTCTCCTTCCTCCACTGTGTCCACAAGTCTATTTTCTATATCTGCATTTTCATCTTTCACTGCCATTTTTCTAGATTCCATATGTATGCATTAATATACAATAATGTTTTTGCTATTTCTGATTTGCCTCACTCTGTATAACAGGCTCTAGGTTCATCCACCTCATTAGAACTGACTCAAATTCATTCTTTTTCATATTTTATTATTTATTCACACATATTTTTGAGTGATGAATCAGAGGGTGCCTGGTTTTAAACACAATTTATTTCCTAATATCATCTTGACTATGTCAGTTTAGTCCCCTCATTGTGTGTCTAAAAGTTTTCACCTTACTATTCTGCTCAGTTCTCACATCTATAAGAATGACTCTCAAATTTAATTCTGTGATGTATTGACAACTTTTATCTTAATTTCTAGTTAGATGTCTGATTGTCAGAGTTTTATTAATGTGCCAGGAGCTGCTTAATTCACCTTTTATACATTAAAACCTCCTATTTATCAAATTAGTATGTTCCTCAAAAGGCAACCCACTCGGGTACTCTTGCCTGGAGAAGTCCACGGACGGAGGAGCCTGGAAGGCTGCAGTCCGTGGGGTCGCAAAGAGCCGGACACGACTGAGCGACTTCACTTTCACGTTCACATCTTTTCTTCTGTTGTGCCATCATATTCTCAAAGTCTCAAGACTGCACCAACCTCTACTTCACCTTTCTTCTTTGCCATAGTTCATGAATTGCCAAGTTTGGTTGATTCAGTTACATACAGTGATCAACTATCCTCCATTATTTCTAACACCACTGGCACACTTTGGTTAGAGGTTTAATTAAATCAAAACATGCAGGATTTACAATGGGTGAGCATTGTACAGACACAAGTCATTTTTCCCCCCCAATATTTAGAATAAGTGTCTATTACAGTTATAGAATATTAATTTGACTATACAGAGAAAGTCATTTAGAGAAATACAGAAACCCAATGTTTATATGAGTGATGGGCTGTTATGGTGCTTATCGGGAAGAGATCACTGGCACATTACCTGCACATGCTATCGCTTCAATCGTCTGACTCTTTGTGACCCTATGGACTGTAGCCCACCAGGATCCTCTGTCCATGGGGATTCTCCAGGCAAGAATACTGAAGAGGGTTGCCATGGGCAGTTAATAAAAGATATTACATATTTTATTTCATATTAAATGATGTTTAATATTTATTGTATATTACCTACTATTACATATTAAAAGAGTTGAAGTTGAAATGCTAAACCAAGAAACGATTTGTAAGATGTTCAGACTTGCTGAAACCACCTTGGATACCTCAGATACTTGTGATAGGAAGTTAGGGGCTGATGTGTTTTATTGACTCAGTTTAGTCTATGGGATCTATATAAAGTTTTTCTGCCAGAATACCTTATGGCTATCTGAAGTAAGATAAATGTGATAGCTTGATTATTAACATGAAAGCAAATAGTTGGATTGGAAACGGTCAATTACAAAATAAATCCAACTTAGCAATTTAATACTCAGAATGCATATGAACATTAAATCTAAAAATCTGTACAAAATCACTTATTCAACTGGCATAATCTAGTGACATTTGAATGTAATATACTATGCTAATTGTTGGTGGTATAGAAAGTAGACTACCATTGGCAGGAACCTAAAATAAAATGCTGAAGTAAGTTAAATAACTGAATATTTATTACATATTGTGATACTGTTCTATATGCATTAAATATTGAAGAGGGATTGCTAACCAAAAGTACAGGAGAAAGAAAAACCTTTGATAAACTCACTTATTTTAAATGATGACATTATTATCACAGTTAGTATATAATACTATTAAGTTCACATTGTGCCTCCTGGATAGTTCTTATGAGAGCCTATGCATGCATGTATGTGCGTGTGCTAAGTCACTTCAGTTGTCTCTGACTCTTTTGAAACCCCATGGACTGCAGCCCACCAGGCTCCTCCGTCCATGGGAATTTCCAGGCAAGAAAAGTCGAGTGGGTTGCCAATCTCTTCCTCAGGGGATCTTCCCCAGCTGGGGTTGGAATCTGCATCTCCTACATTGGCAGGCAGGTTCTTTACCTCTGAGCCACTCAGAAAGCTAAAATTCCATTTGCTATTTGTTAGAGCATCTTGTGTACCTGTTCTTTTGAAGTGTGTACATGAAATGGACATATGAAATCTATGCTGCCTAACCAGTGCGTTTACAGTGTGTATTCTTGAACTTTGTTATTTAAGGCTTTTTGCCAGAATGTGACTGCAGCATTCAGTTTAGAGGACTACTTCACACCTGCCATTCTTCCCACTGAAAGTGAAAGTATTACTCACTCAGTCATGTCTGACTTTGTGACTCCATGGACTTTAGCCCACCAGGCTCTTCTGTCCATGGAACTTTCCAGGCAAGAATACTAGAGTGGGTTGCCATGTCATTTTCCAGGGGATCTTCCTATCCCAGGGGTAGAACCCAGGTCTCCCACATTGCAGGCAGATTCTTTACCATTTGAGCCACCCGGGAAGCCCATTTCTGTTGAAGTTGGCAGATGAGAATATTCTCTTGGATATTTTCATTCAGCAACTTTGAATGCATGCAGATCTCAGATTACTATCTCTTTTATCACCAATTACCACTGAGTGAATCCAAGAAGCAGTCCTTTGTACCTGACACATAATGCCTCTTTCTTGAGACTCAGTTAAATTTATACTTCAGTCTGATAAAGTTTTCAATAATGTTGATGTTATTCTAATTACGTATATCAGTGACCTCATATATGCTCTTGACTCTGAAGAGTAATAATTCAGAAATGATCCAATGCCTTCAACTCAGCAACAAATATATTGTAACACACTGGGCATATACAGTATATTAGAATAAAATATACCACCACATTAGTCATATTCCAAGCAATATTTAACCTTTCTAAACATAAATAATAAGAAATGTTGAATAAAAGTAAAAGTTAATATAATAATCAGTTTACTGATATAAATTAATGGCTGTTAATGGTAAAAATTCTTATAATACCACTATAGTTATATTGGTGAATGAGTAGTTAATTATTTGAAACTAAAGAGCCATGAAGTGATTGTCAATCTAGGAAAAATTACATGTGCAAAAGGATTTAAAGTGACGTTGTTGTTCAGGTTAAGAAGGAAAAGTTGAAGGTGGTGAAAATAAGCCAGGTCATAGATGGAAGATTTTTAAAGGAGGGAAACTAAATACATGTTCTCTAAGGTTAATGAGAGAAATTTCAATTAAAAAGGTGTAGGTTAGGTCATTTTAAAAAAACTATTGTATCCTATAGTCTCTCTTCCTAACTAAAGACACTATAAAATAATGGATCAGATATACAAGATAATCTTTTTTTCTAATTCTCAAGTCTCTGCTTTTATTTATTTATTTCCTGATTTATTTGCTTATTTATCATGCCATGCAGCTTGCAGGCACTCAATTCTCTAACTAGAGACTGAACCCAGGCCCCTAGCAGTGGAAACATGGAGTCCTAACCATTGGACTGCAAGGAAATTCCCTCTAAGACAATCTTTATAAATGTTCCTACCACTATATTTACCTTATAGTCAACATTTAAAGAACATAAATTTTATTTGTTCCTACCCCCCAAACNACTCACATATATATGAATCACATCTTAATCATATATATATATATGGAAAAGTTTTAAGCTATGAGTTAAAACAAAAAATTTGAGATCTAGGGAGATAATATTTGAGCTCAGTGTAGATCAACTGGAAAATTATAATGATATATTTTACAAAGTATTTAAATAATAGGTAAATTGCTGCAAAGTGGACTGACTTTCAATAAAGGGCTTCAGTGACTTGGAAGTCATGCATATAATTATTGGAGGAAAAAGATTTTATCAAATTATTAATATTTCTTGTGCATTTCAATGTATCTATTCATGTTCCTAAATTTGGGATTAAGAAATTTATAAATTTCTTTGTAAAAAGTGGAACACTTAAAGAATGGTGGAACAAGGACCTTAAAAAACTCATATTACCACAAAAGCAATGAGAAAGCTTATAAAAATTGACAAAATCAACTTTTTCAGAACTCTGAGATTAAGCAAAGGGGTTCTACAATTTGAAGTGCTATTTTTAAAGAGCCTCCTGAATATTGGTAAAGAACAGCAACACTGATGGTATTTTAACTTCCTCCACTCCTCTATCCCTTTTCTTAAATGATGCAGTGAACTTCAGAATCTTCAGCATCGTAAACATAGTGAAAACTAGAGCCTAACAAATGCTGGAGAAAGCAGAAGGCTTTTGTGTTTTCCCCCCAAATCCATATACTAAAGATTGTCACTTCCGAACCTCATTTAGCAGCTTCGTGAAAAAATTTCTGTTCAAAGGATTTGTGTTATTTGACCTGATTCAGTGCTCAAGATGTAATAACCTCATCACCAGGACTTTTTGTGAAACAATCAGTGGTGATTATTTAACTTCACAGTTGTCTGAGGAGCTGATATAAGTTAGAGTAAGCACTGGTCAGGGACTTAAGAGGAAAATACGGGCATTAGACCTCAAGGGCCTTTGTAAAACACCAACATATGGGACTTCCCTGGTAATTCCGTGGTTAAGACCTCACCTTTCAATGCAGAGTGAAGATTTGATCCTTGGGCGGGGAGCTAAGATGCCTCACAGCCAAGAATTTCAAAAAAGTCTTAAAAAAAACACACACACACAACATATTTATGGACATCTAGAAGGCCATACTTCTGTGCAAGGCTGTGCATATGCCCAGGAAAGCCTTAAGAAAATTCCAAAGTATTACATATAACTTAGGTTAATACCTAACCATGAGAGTGGATATTTGAAATGGACAGAGTAAGTGATTATTTGAAGCAAGGTGGTAAAGAAAGAGTCAAAAACAGATATAGGAGCCTGTAAGTTTTCTACCATCTTAATCCTTCAAAAACTCTCATTATTAACAATTGAATGTGTCAAGACATGAAAGTTGAAAATTGCTCTACAATTTCAGCCTATCCATCATTTTTATCAAGAAACTCGAATAATGGGAGTGATGTCAGTATAAGATGTCCTTTCTTTTTGCCCCACTGTCATGAGCTGAAAACCAGTATCCATCAAAGAACAAAAGTTATGTGCAGGAGTTGTGGGATCTGGTACTGTATGCCAAAGGAACTGGGAGGAATCTCCTCTACTCATGCAACACATGAACAGACGCTCAACGTGTACGAATCTTTGTGACCCCATGGACTGCACTCCGCCAGGCTCCTCTGTCCATAGAATTCTCTAGGCAAGAATACTGGCATGGGTTCCCATTCTTTTCTCCAGGGGATCTTCCTGACCGAGAGATCGAACCCAGGTCTCTCACATTGCGGGCAGATTCTTTACCACCTGAGCCACCAGGGAAGCCCTATTTTCACTTTCACTTTCATGCATCAAAAAAAAGGCAGACAGACCCTGGTATGGTATGTGGAAATGGGAGGTGTCTAGGAATTGTTTCAGTCCCTCTTGACTATGACTGGGGAGCATCTAGATTAGGCTAATTTGGGCAGACAGCCACAGATGAGAGAGAATGTTTGTAGAAATCCAGGTTTTCTAAGGAAAGATCCAGCACTCTGACTTGGAGATAAGAAATGAGCTTGGACACGTTGGAGGGAAGAAGAAATTTGCCAGTGCCACCTCCTCCTTCAGCATGGAGCTGAGCTAGTCCACAGTGACCAAGAGGAAAGAAAGTGAATGCCCAGTTTCTCCAAATGTTCAGCACATTTCTGGAGAAACCTGTTTCTCTCCCTTAGTACCTAGAGTATTGAGGTGGGATCGCTTATTGCAGGGAGAGAGGAGTTTGGGGAAAAGGCAGATAAGACTATCAGAACATTAAGGGACACTGTTCTTCCTGACTGCATTCAGGACTCTAGCATGAAGCCAGCCTATGAACAAGCCTCACTCAAGGATCCCCTCAATTGTTCTATGGGTACTTCCAGTGCCTGAGTGCCAAATCCACATGTTCTGCCTTCTTGTGCACATTCCTGAGGACAGCAGCAAGAGTAAGGTTAGATAGACAAGAAGGTTAGCAAAGAACTGGCCAGGATCTATGAAAGAAAACTTACAACTTTGAGAGCTAGAGCCACCTTCAAGCAAAAAAAAAAACAAAGATTTTCAGCAGCTGAAGTAACTTTAAAAAAATGACCCAAATAAATAAAATCAGGAGTGAAAGAAGAGACATTACAACCTATAACACAGAAATTTAAAAGATTAAAAGAGATTACTATTGATAATTATACAGAAAAAAAATGACCTAGAATAAAAGATAAATTCCTAGAAATGTAAACCCTACCGACTAAATCTTGAAGAAATAGAAAATATGAGCAGATGAATAATGAGTAAGGAGATTGAATCAGTAAACAAAATTTCCCAATACTGAAAAGCCTAGGATGAGATGGCTTCACTGGTGATTCTTCCAACTATTTAAAGAAGAATTAATGTCAATTCTTTTCAAACTCTTCCAAAAAGTTGAAGAGAAGTGATCATTCTCAAATTCATTTCCTGATATCAAAGTCAGATGAGGACACCAGAAGACAAAAAAGGGCTCCCTAGGTGGCGCTAGTGGTAAAGAAAGTGAAAGTGAAGTTGCTCAGTCGTGTCCGACTTTTCGCAACCCCGTGGACTGTAGCCCACTAGGCTCCTCCATCCATGGGATTCTCCAGGCAAGAATACTGGAGTGGGTTGCCATTTCCTTCTCCAGAGGATCTTCCCAACCCAGGAATCGAACCCGGGTCTCCCGCATTGCCGGCAAACACTTTATCCTCTGAGCCACCAGGGAAGATAAAGTGGTAAAGAACATGCCTGCCAGTGCAAGAGACATGAGATTGGATTTGATCCCTGGGTCAGGAAGATGCCCTGGAGAAGGGCACGACAACCCACTCCAGTATTCTTATCTGCAGAATCGCATGGACTGAGCAGCCTGCAGGCTACAGTCCATAGTGTCATACAGAGTCAGACAAGACTGAAGAGACTTAGCATGCACACACGAAAGACAAGAAAACTATAGATTAATATCCCTGATGAATATAGCAACAAAAATTCTCAACAAAATATAAGCAACTCAAATTAAACAATCTATTGTTCACCATTTTCAAGTGGGATTTATTTCTGGGACAAGAAAGATTCAACATACAAGAATCAATTATATGAAATACCACATTTAACAGTGTGAAAGACAAAAATGATACAACCATCTTAACTGATGCAGAAAAACATCCAACAGAACGTAACGGCTTTTCATAATAAAAACCCTCAACACACTGTGTATATAAGGTACATGCTGCTGCTGCTGCTAAGTCGCTTCAGTTGTGTCCGACTCTGTGCGACCCCATAGACAGCAGCCCACCAGGCTCCCCTGTCCCTGGGATTCTCCAGGCAAGAACACTGGAGTGGGTTGTCATTTCCTTCTCCAATGTATGAAAGTGAAAAGTGAAAGTGAAGTCGCTCAGTCGTGTCCGACTCTTAGCGACCCCATGGACTGCAGCCCACCAGGCTCCTCCGTTCATGGGATTTTCCAGGCAAGAGTACTGGAGTGGGGTGCCATTGCCTTCTCCATATAAGGTACATAACTCACCGTAATACAACAAACTGACAGTTAGTATCACTCAACAGTGAAATTGTAAATGCCTTTCCTCTAAGATCAAGAACAAGATAAGCACGCTGACTCTCACTACTTATTCAACATAGCACTGGAAGTCCTAGCTAGAACAATCAGATAGGATAAAGAGATAAAAGGCATCTGAGTTGGAAAAAAAAAAAGGAGTAAAATTGTCATTATTTGCAGATGATATGTTCTTATATACAGAAAATTCTAAAGGTTAAACTAAAAACTTGTTGGAACTAATTCAATAAATTCAGTAAACTTACAGGACACCAAATCAACATACAGAAAGTTGCATTGCTATACATTAACAATGAAATATGTGAAAAGGAGTAAAGAAAACAATCTCATTTATAACATCGACAACAACAAAATACTTAGGAATAACTTTAAGGAAGTGAATGACCTATGTAGTGAAAACTATAAGATTTTGATGAAAGAAACAGAAACATAGCCTATCAGAAGAATTAATATTGTTAAAATGTATATACTAACCAAAGTGATATACAGATTCAATGCAATTCCTATTGCAATTCTGATGGCATATTTTACAGAACTAGAAGAGTCAATCCTAAAATTCATATGGAACAACGAAAGACCCAAAGATGCAAAGCAATCTTGAGAAAAAAGAACAAAGCTGAAGGTATCACATTTATGATTAAAAAAAAATTATGGTATAGTAATCAAATGGTATGTTACTGGCATAAAAACATACAGACCAATAGTATAGAATCAAGAACCCAGAAATAAACCTTGACATATATGATCAACTGATATTTGACGAGGAAGGCAAGAGCACTTATTGGAAAATAAGAATCACTTTCATAAATGGTGCTGGGAAAACTGGATAATCACATACAGAAAAATGAATTTGACCCATATCAAAAATTTAAAAAAATGACCCATTTCTTACACCACTCATAAAGATTAACTAGAAATATATTAAAGACTCAACTCTAAGACTTCTGATCATAAAACTCTAGAAGAAAAAAAATAGCCTAAACATTCTTTGATGTAGATTTTGGTGACTTTGTTTTGATTTGCTTCTAAACTATACTAGTATTCCTGGCTGCCTCAATGATGTGTCAAGGAATAAAAAATTACTTCTTTTATGAGCTGATTAAGGGAGGCCATTTTCTTTTCTCCTTTGTGACTTTAGAACTTGGCATTGATGGCTTCCTATCAATAGGTTAGATTTGTTAAAGAAGGCTAATTAGAGAATAGAAACAGTGACCTTGTTCTTTGGAAGGAAGTTAATTATTCAAATAAACTAATAAATGTGTATTTCATCCTAGAAAATCTGTGCCTTTTTCATGAAATCACAATAAATCNCATTATTTATCAAAGATAAGAAATTCTCTAAATACAGGCATGAAAGATTGAGCAAAGGAGAACAGAAGTTAAATTCAGGATTGTTTCTGTATAGAAATCACACACCATACATTTTTAATATATAACTTAAATCATATATAATATGTATATATGATCATACATGTATTATTTCTACATTTAGTGGATATCACTCACTTGCATTCAGTTTAATCTAGGTTATATTTTGGGAAGATTTCTGTCCTTCCAGATACTTATTGAAAGAGAAACATGAAAAATGATACAGAACTAAGACATAAAGATAGCAACTTCACAAAGAAGAATGAATCATTGCACATTCAACAATGGATCTCATCAAAATTGTTCTTAGCATCACATACTTTACATTCAATGGTCAATCTATGAACAAACTAGTGACTGAGCTATGGGTTCCCCATCTCATTTATCACAGCAAAACTATATCTTTCGCATTTCAAGAAAATTACAGAAAATAAAACTGCAATAAAACCAAAAAGCTGGAAACAGAGATGACACCCATGACAACATTAAAAAAAGGATACTGTAGATGTGCAGCCATCCGCTCAACTTACAATTAATGCAGCTCAAGATGGATGTCTGACTTTTCCTGGTGCAATATTCAACTGAACCTAAAACAGGCCCCGATGGGAATGCATCAAAGACATGAACAAAAGCACACCAAAATAGGTTTCATTAGTGACTTAACTGATGCATTAATCATATGTATTTCAGTTATATACATACTTATATGTATTTCCCTATGGCTCAACTTTAATTCAGTGCAAGTATGTAAATATATAGCGTTTGTTAATCTGAACCCTCACTAAGATGAATTTGTGATTTAGATCTAAGCTAATACAATGCATTTCTGGCAAGGTTCTTATTCTTGGCTATCATCACTTCCGTTTGTGATATCCCAACTAAGTAGATTTATCAGAACTACATGCTTCAGCTTACATGTTTGTATATGTATACAGGTAGAAGAGAAAATGGACAGATAAAAACGGGGTGTGAAAGGAGGTATGTCATTAAAGATAAGCCTGATTCATATAGAGTGCTCTGAAAATTGTTACCTTATAGTATTGCAATCCTATAGGTCGGTGGTCTTCAAAACGAGGAAAAATGTGACCTAGAGAGCAAGAGAAAACTATTTCCAGGATTTCTATTCATACTTACTTTTTCAATTTATATTTCTATTTTCATTGTTGTTGTTTAGTCGCTAAGTTGTGTTGACACTTTGCGACCCCATGTACTACATATAGCCCTACCTATCTATGGGATTTCCCAGGCAAGAATATTGGAGTGGGTTGCCATTTCCTTCTCCAGGATATCTTTCCAACCCACAGATCGGAATGCAAAATAATGTCTCCTGCATTGTCAAGTGGATTCTTTGCTGCTGAGCCACCAGAGAAGTCTGTATTTCCATACAAATATATTAATATTGTATAAAATGCTTTTTAATTAATGCTAATACATATGTTGACAAGGCATACCCAGTTTTTTTTTTCAGTTTGGGGATCATTGCTAGACATTACCATTTGGCCTGTATCTGACTTCATATACAGCATGCAGACTGCAGAAAGATAGATTTATTTCCCATAAAAAATATTCATAATCAACAAGTTGTATTAGAACAATAGATATGGACTGACAATTCAGTGGGTATGTGCTTATCACTGATAAGAATATTGTGATTAGATTTATTTCCCTGTGGCCGATTTCGAAAGCCTAGTCTCTAAATATATAGTACTGGCCCCAAATCTATCCTAAGAGATTCACATTATGCAATTAATGGTAATGGTGAGGGTGGTAAATACTTTTTGTGTGTGTGTGCTCATTCTTAAGAAATCAGTATAAAGTATTAAAAAAAAACAATCCTGGAATGAGTTATTTGGTTCCTGTGATGCAAATTTGTATTTATAAAGCATATAATTTTGAAATAAACATACACAGCTCATTTGGAACTTTATACAGAATAAAATTTGTAAAGTTTGTACAAAATTAACATTTATGTAAGATTTATTTAGGAGAAAAATTACTCAAAAAATGCTAATGATGAAAAAAGAATGCAATTTTTCATGGGTTCTTCTACTTTAAAGTACTTAAAAATACTGTACTTGAAAAAGAATTTGTTGCTGTTGTTCAGTCACTAAGCCGTGTCTGACTCTTTGTGACCCCATGGAGTGTAGCACTCCAGGTTTCCCTGTCTTTCACTATCTCCTAGAGTTTGGTCAAACTCATGTCCATTGAGTCAGTGATGCTGTCTAACCATCTCATCCTCTGTCATGCCCTACTTCTCTTGCCCTCAATCATCCCAGAATCAGGGTCTTTTCCAATGAGTTGGCTCTTTGCATCAAATGGTCAATGTATTGACCACTTATAGATCAATACAATGTATTGACCATTTATTGACTAATGTATTGAGCAGCTTCAGCATCAGAACTTCCAATGAATATTCAGGGTTGATTTCCTTTAGGATTGACTGGTTTGATCTCCTTGTTGTCCAAAGGACTCTCAAGAGTCTTCTCCAGCACCTCTAAAAATACTGTACTTAAAAAAGCCCTTGTAGGAAGAATGTGTAGTAGACATAGCTGATGGTGGCAAGGAGTTTCACCCTAATGTAGTGAATGGTAGTGGAGACAGTAAAGGAAGATCACAGAGGTAACTCAGGTTAGCTCTTCTCATAGAGT
Source organism: Redunca redunca (assembly GCA_006410935.1). Classification (NCBI taxonomy): domain Eukaryota; kingdom Metazoa; phylum Chordata; class Mammalia; order Artiodactyla; family Bovidae; genus Redunca; species Redunca redunca. Next base: position 165,925 of record SJYQ01002389.1, on the reverse strand, counting down.
ATGCCCCTCCCTCCTCATGAATCACTGGAATGGGGTGGTGCAGTAAACAAAATTCAAAAAATGCAAACTACTCAAAGGTAATTAAAATGCATGAATATGGACTTCAACTCAGAATACATTTACCAGTACTTCTTTCAAATTATGTTTTCAAGGATGAAAATATAAATACATATTTCTCATTTCCCCCAACATAGATTGAAGATTTTCTTCCTTCTCCTCATCTGACACAATGTTTTCTATAAAATGAGATAATATTAGTTATTTGTTACTGAAATAATATTCTATACTACCCAGGATAGCACTGTTACTGTGGTGGTTAAAAGCTAAGATATGGAGCCAAATTATGAACATCCAAATTCTGTCTCTGCCATGTTTTAGTTATGTGACTGTGGGGTAGTAACCTACATTATCTGTCTGTATTTCTTCATCTGTGATTTGAAGAAAATCATTTTACCCATTTCATAGACTTTTTTTTTCTCTAAACATAGTTTATTTATTTAATTAGATGAGAAATATTTAACATGTTTTCTGAGTGTTCAATATTATACTACATAAGAATACAATAATTCAATATTAGCAAAGTTATCAAAGTCCAGAATATTCAGTCTTGAATAAAAACATGTGTTGTCAACAGTCTCGTTGTGTGGATTAAATACACCTACAATGTAGAGCTCTGTAATTGCTAGTTAATATTATAGTAGACCCTTGAACAATACGAGTTTGAACTGTGAGGGTCCAATTATACGCACATTTTTTCCTCAGTTAATATGTCCTACAGTACTACACCATCTGTGCTTGATTCACTTCAGCAATGCAGAACCACACATCTAGAGTGTGCTATATGCTAAGTAGTTTCAGTTGTGTCTGACTATGCGATGCAGTGGACTGTAGCCTGCCATGTTCCTCCGTCCATAGGACTCTCCAGGCAAGAATACTGGAGTGGGTTGCCATGCCCTCGCTCTAGGGGATCTTCCAACCTAGGGTTCAGATCCAAGCCTCTAGATAGAATGGCTGACAATGAGGTTAAACTTAGATTTTCCATTACATGAAGAGTCAGTGCCCCCAACCCTTGAATTTTTTTAAAATTATATTTTATTCTTCCAAATATCTAACATAATTCCTTATGCACTTAACAGAACTTAATAAATACTATTGGATACATGAATGAAGACCTATGGATACTCATACAATTTTATGTTTTGAATCATAGACTTGAGGAACGAATAAGAAGAAAAGAGAAATTATTCTGGCTTTGGAAAGTACAATTCATTCTCTACTAAATTCTTAGTAGGGCACTCTGTCCTCATTCTTCAGTACATGTGTGTGCATGCTCAGTCGTGTCTGACTCTTTGTGACCATATAGATGGTAGCCTGCCAGGCTCCTCTGTCCATGGAATTTCCCAGGCAAGATTACTGGAATGGGTTGCCATTTCCTTCTCCAGGGAATATTCTATACTGAGGGATCGAACCTGCATCTCCTGCACTGGCAGGCAGATTTTTTACCAATGAGCCACCTGGGAAGGCTCATATACTGCTTAGTATATTAGAAACTTTTATTATTTTCAGAATAAACACTTTTCTACTATTATTCTACTGATGAATTAAAAAGTGTATTACATTATTCAACTGAGTTTATTGTTGGTTTTCTTTTCTTTGCTTCTGGACATTTATTAAATTAGTTAAGCAGTGATAATACTTGTGCGTTCACAGACCTTGCATATGCACATACTAAAGAAACATATTTATTTGGAATGCATAAATAAATGGAAAATCCCATTTTCCAGATACTACCCTTGAAAAAAGAGACAAAGATAATGTGTCAAAATCAAAACATGAGATGAAAGAAATTATTCTAATTTTCTAAGAT
>SJYQ01002389.1:146346-160575 GCA_006410935.1 Redunca redunca | reverse complement strand
CTATGTATTTTCTGAAGCAATAACTTACTATTAAATGAATTTTTAAAATAGGGTCTCCATATCAGAGTTTAAAGGCAAGAAAGTATCTATTATCTTTTTACATATTTATGAAAAAACTATGTAAATGTCACTAAGTTTGTAAAAGATAGTTATTAGGTTTTTATGTTAAATGTTTTAATAAAGCACACATATAAATCATACATAATTGCTTTGCAAGTAAAAAATACAATCATTGCTTTATTTAATATTACTACTATATTTAGGTGAGGAAACAAAAAGATTTTCAGGATATCACTGTAGAGGATTATCTAATAGAAATTAGATTTCCATGTGGATACTGTTTCTCTATAGACAGTCAAGTACTTTTGATGCTTGCTTAATGAACTGAAGAAAGAGAAAAATTCTAACTCTGCATACAGTAAAACTGAAAAAAATAAAGAGAACGAAGTCACAAATTTACCTAGATAAAATAATCTTGGTTAGTGAATCAGGTGCATTGGATTTTTGGCATAAACCTACCGCTAATTAGTTTTGTGACCTTTAGTAGCTGTGTACCATACATAATAAAAAGAAGCATAGGAAATAGTGCAAAGACTCATTCTTCATGTGGTTCTGTCTCTTTTATCCACTGGTAGGTTAACTAAAAAAAGAATTCTATAAGCTATTGGGAAAAATGCTAAGTTTCCAGGTTGACTGAGTTTGTATGTATATTTGTTCATTTGTTAATCAGTTGATTTTTAAATTGTAGATATTTGCAGCTTGAACTAGGATGGAAGGTTAATGATGAAACTGATAGCAAAACTATTATTCCTATATATCATTAGCATCCAGTAATCACTTGATTCTACTTTTATAAGTTAAACTCTGTTCCACTACCTTACACATGTATGTAATAGGGGCAATATTTTTGAAACACCAGCTAATGCATATTCCCTTATAAATAAAACAATTTCTTTTTCTATATCTAGAACTTCATTGAGTCTAAGCCTGGCATATTCCTCTTCCACTTCCCGCTTCAGAAAGGAGGAGATATAATCCTACACAATCCAACCCAATAAACCTTACCCAAAGCCATAAGGAGGAAGATTCATAACCTTCTGGAATATGGGAAGAATATGAAAGATGTAATTTTTTAAGACATATTCTCTAACAAGAATGTCCTTATTTGTTTCAACAGGGCCAAAATCCCCAAATACTGTGTGTGTGTGTGTGGCGGAGGGTGTAATTTGGAAGGTGATGGGAGATTTGGAAAGTAGAGGAGGCTTTTGTTGGGATCCTCATTTGGAATGCTGAGAGAAGAATCATGCTCAGGTGGTTCTGTGCTAACTCTGGGTACCTGCACTAGAGGAAGAAATAACACTCAGCATGTTTGAAAGAACCAGCATCACCTTTCTTTGGTTTGCATGGGGGGCAGATGTGAGAGTGCTATAGGGAAAAATAAATGTAACTGAGTTAAGGGCTAGCATATCTAAAATAAGGCTGCTACAGCAAGGGTCAAAGTGACCTTACCACAAAAACCACCTATGGCCACCCTGGACACAGCCTTGAAGAATTCTTCTGAGGCTTTAAGCTTGATGCTCCTGTAAAAACCAAAAAGAGACAAATCAAGTAAGGAAATGCCACTGAAACCTGATGCAAGAGAACAAGCTGTCCGTCTGTTAGCTGCATCTCAGAAGATATTAATAGCAATGTAATGGTCCCTGGGATCAGAGATGACCCTGAGCATGGAGAAATCAGATGTTCAGAGAAAAGCTCAGATACCTTACAGGGACCTGAGACCCTTTTCTCCTTTGTTATTAGGTCACACAAAGACCAAACCATCTGAAAACCTTCTGGGAGTAAAAGTGAAAATGTTATCTCTGTCATGTCTAACTGTTTGCAACCCCCATGGACTGTAGCCGACCAGACTCCTCTGTCCATGGAATTTTCCAGGCAGGAATACTGGAGTGGATTGCCATTTCCTTCTCCAGGGGATCTTCTCAACCCAGGGATTGAACCTGGGTCTCTTGCATTGTGGGCAGATTCTTTACCTTCTGAGCCACCAGGGAAGCTCAGAAGGCCACATAAAGACCAACACATCTGGAAACTTTCTTGGAGGCATTTATCTAAAAGGAAGTATTTAAACTTGAATACAAATAGAAACAGAGAAGCTAAAGTTAAAGGTATATCTTTGTCCCCAAACTACACCAGCAATTAACCACAGGATGGATCTTCATTAAAGTATATCATTTATACAAATTAAATAAGTCCTGTTTTCTTTAATGTAAGCAGACGTGTAAGCAGATTTAAAGTTATATCCACTAAATTTAACTTCTAGGGATGGTTATTTCCATTTGGTCATGATCTTATTGTTTTTAAATTATCTTTAATTTAAATTCAAATCAATCAAGAAACTCCACTGGATGGAGGGATTGAATGGACAGGAAGTTGCTACTGGCCAAAAGCCTTTATGTTCCAAGTTCTGTGTTGAGCACTCAAGATACACGTGTATCTTTTTTATTTATTTATTTATTATTTTACTTTACAATACTGTATTGGTTTTGCCATACATTGACATGAATCCGCCACGGATCACCAGACTAGGTTCGATACAGGATACATGTGTATCTTTTTTAAGCCTGGATTTACACATCGTAATCCAATCCAAACTCCAGGAGATGGTGATGGACAGGGAAGCCTGGTGTGCTGCAGTCCATGGGGTTGCAAATAGTCAGACACAACTTGGCGCCTGAACAGCAAAATAATCCAGTGCTAACAGTGAGGAAGTGCATCCCAAGATTTTTGGGGAATATGGGGATATAATCCTACCTAATGCTTACTTGTTTCATGCACACACATAAACACACACACCTCTATCTTTTGCTCAAAAAAGAGACAATTCATCTACAGTTATAAGAAGAAATGCATTAAATCTATTCACAAACATTTTACTTTCACATTCGAGAGACACATTGTTACTTTTACTAGGGCTAGTCAGAAAAGGAGATCTCTGTAAAAGTTTATTCTTAAAATCTGAACAGTTTTTTGCTTGAAATGGCACAGACAGAGACTAGAAGAGAGGAGTGAGACCTGAAATATCAAAGGAAGTTTGGAAACCTGCAAATCATTTGGAAGGGTTTAAGCATCCATACAAAATGGCAGTGTTGAGAGATAAAGCTGGTGAGTCATCAGGGGCAAAGTATAAGTGATTTATGCCTTATTAGAATGCCTTGAGATTTCATCCCAAAGACAGTAAGTAGAACACCACTGAAGGCTTTTAGGCAGGTGTCTGACATAATCAAAATGGCATTAAAAAAGTCCTCTGCCATCCATGTAGAGTTTAATACAGAACGAAGAGACTAGCCAGCAAATATTCAGTTGAGAGGCTTCTGCCAAAATCCTAGAGAGAAACAGTGTTTTTGTGAAATAATGCAGTGGCAGGTAAAAGATGAGGTGGAATATATTTGCAAGATAGGAGAATTCTCATCATCAGGTTGAACCTCAACTCACTTTTTTTTCCTCCCAAAAATCTGTGGGCATAGGGTGAATAATTACTACAGGAACAATGGTAGAAACAAGTTCCAGGCCCCGATTTCCCTGATATTCCCTTGATCACGTTTGGGCTCTCCTGAGACTGTGATTCCATGAATTTTTGATAGTCTTGGCTGTCAGTTGAGCAATGGATCAAGACTAATAAAGTCAGCTAAAATCTTTACTTGCTTCATAAGATCAAATGTGTGTGAATCCATAGTCATCACATTTTGTTTTGTTTTGCTTTCTTATATCTATAGATTAAAACACAAAAATTTAATTATGCTTCATGGGACTTTCCTGGCAGTCCAGTGGTTAATATTGTATTTCCAAGGCCAGGAGCATGGCTTTGATCCCTAGTTGGGGAAGTAAGATCCCACATGGCATGCTGTTGAAAAAAAAATAAAAATTTAATTATGTTTCATAACTTTTGGGCCTATTTTATATATATATATATCAGTTCAGTTGCATAAAGTTAGACACGACTGAGCAAGTGAACTAAACTGAACTGAATAATATTTTAAATTAATAAAATTTTAAATTTTAATATATTTAAATTAACTGGGTAACATTTTATCATATTAATTTTATTGCTTTATGGGTTATGAAATTGACATATTTAGTTAAATTTAATTTTCTTAATACCTTGTACTAATTAAAATTCTACTATGTAAATATATACCTCATTCTTTGCAGTTGATTTTGGAAGGTTCATTTTCTTAAACAGTAATAAAAACAGGTAACATATATTATTAACTTTCCTATGTATCAAGAATGATAAGTACTTCATGTGGATTTTTTAAATTTAATCCTCACAAGTACAAAGTGAGGTGAGTATTGTTATAGGGAAAGTAATACTCATGAGGTTTCCCCTAGATCACATAACTCAAAAGTGGTAGTAAGATCAATTCAGATTCAAACAATTAGACTTCAGGTCTTTTGGTACAGATGGGTTAATTTGCCAGGCAGTGAATGGGGTACAGTAGTTCCTCAATAAAAATTTATTGCATGAGTAAGCAGGTGAATGTCCACCTGCAGATTTTGCCCACCTATAAGTAAATGTCAAACTTATATTCATAAACCTAGGATGACCTTCCTTAAGAACAATGGGCGGACATCAGGCAACATGGGGGCTCTCACATGAGTGTTGTGCTAAGATGCTTCAGTTGTATCATCTGACTCTTTGTGACTCTATGGACTGTAGCCCACCAGGCTCCTCTGTCCATGGGATTCCACAGGCAAGAATACTGGAGTGGATTGCCATGCCCTATTCCAGAAAATCTTCCTGACCCAATGATTGAATCCACGTCTCTTATGTCATCTGTATTGGCAGGCAGGTTCTTTACCACTAGTGCCACCTAGACTTGCTTTATAGGTAACAAAGTCAGGTTCCAAAACCAAAAGTACATATGGCAAAGGAGACAGTGAATCTAGTCAAAGAGCTGTTGCAGTAATCCAATGAAAGCTTAAAAAAATGGAAGAAAGGGTGGAGGAAAATGAATTTTATATAAATTAGGGATGGAGAATGAACTGAAGTTAGTGACTAATATGATGTTGTGGATTAGGAAGAGAAATGAGATATTTTTTACACAATATTATGCAAAAGTATCTAAAATTCATAGCTCCATTCCTTTAGTAATACTTATGGGGTCATGTCTTATAATTTTCATAACTCATATAATTTGTTGCAACAATTTGAAATCTACATATGAGGGAAAGAGATATTGCCATATTGAGGAACTATAAGTTGAGAAAAAGAAAAAGGAGTTATTGGAAAAGATTGCTTAGGACTTAGGTATGTGACATTTGAATGCTAAGATGCCTTTAATGTTTCTCTTGTATGTCTTATCTGAACACAGCCAATATCTGTGCTCTTTTCAAATCAAGTAAACAATTATTGCTTAAGAATCTATTATGCTTATTCATCCATTTAAAAAAGTAAACACTGAGTAGGTGGCAAGTGTTGTACCAAACACTTTTCCTATTTAGTCACTTGCTTTATAATGAAATATAGAAAATATAGCTTCTTGGAATAATAAATTTAGGTGGGCACCAAAAATCATGCAAACTCAACTTCCTTGCAAATTTAAAGAGTGAAATGAAATGGTATGGGTTATTATTGAAACAAATATATGGAGAAATATACTATGTTCATGGATTGGAAAAATCAATATAATGAAAATGAGTCTACTACCCAAAGTAATCTATAGATTCAATACAATCCGTATCAAGCTTCAGTGGTATTTTTCACAGAACTAGAAAAAATAACTTCACAATTTGTATGAAAACACAAAAAACTGAATATCCAAAACAATGTTTAGAAAGAATAATGGAACTGGAGGAATCAGCCTTCCTGACTTCAGACTATACTACAAAGCTATACTCATCAAGACAGTATGGTAGTGACACAAAGACAGACATGCAGATCAAAGGAACAAAATAGAAAGCCCAGAGATAAATGCATGCACATATGGACACCTTATCTTTGACAGAGGAGGCAAAATGTACAACAGAGAAAAGACAATCTCCTTAACAAGTGGTGCTGGGAAAAGTAGTCAGCCACCTATAAAAGAATGAAACCAGAACACTTTCTAACACCATACACAAAAATAAACTCAAAATGGATTAAAGATCTAAATGTAAGACCAGAAACTATAAAATTCTTAGAGGAAAACATTGGCAGAACACTCTTTGACATAAATCACAGCAAGATCCTCTATGACCCACCTCCCAGAGTAATGGAAATTAAAACAAAAATAAACAAACAGGATTTAATTAAACTTAAAAGTTTTTTAACTGAAAAGCTTTTGGACAGCAAAGGAAACTATAGGCAAAGTGAGGTGGAAGGGGGGGTTCAGGATTGGGAACATGTGTACACCCGTGGTAGATTCATGTTGTATGGCAAAACCAATACAATGTTGTAAAGTAATTAGCTTCTAATTAAAATAAATAAATTTAAATTTAAAAATTGATTTAAAAAAAAACAAAGTGAAAAGGCAGCCTTCAGAGTGGGAGAAAATAATAGCAAATGAAACAACTAAGTTTATGCAGCTTAATACCAGAAAAATGAACAACCCAATCAAAAAGTGGGCTAAAGAACTAAACAGGCATTTCTCCAAAGAAGACATACAGATGACTAATAAACATATGAAAAGATCATCACTTATTATTACAGAAATGCAAATAAAAACCAGAACGAGTCATCATCTCATGCCAATCAGAATGGCCACCATCAAAAAGTCTACAAACAATATATGCGGAAGAGGGTGTGGAGAAAAGGGAACCCTCTTACACTGCTGGTGGGAATGCAAACTGGTACAGTCACTGTGAAGAACAGTGTGGAAATTCCTTAAAGAACTAGAAATAAAACTGCCACCCAGAAATCCTACTGCTGGGCATACACACCAAGGAAACCAAAACTGAAAGAGGCACAGATACCCCGATGTTCACTCAGCACTGTTTACAACAGCTAGGACATGGAAGCAACCTAGATGTCCATCGGCAGATGAGTGGATCAGAAAGTTGTGGTATATATACACAATGGAATATTACTCAGCTATAAAAAAAGAACGCATTTGAGTCAATTCTAATGGGGTGGGTGAAACTGGAGCCTATTATACAGAGTGAAGTAAGTCATAAAGAGAAATAAAAATATAGTATATTAATGCATAGATATGGGATTCAGAAAGATGGTAATGACAATCCTCCAAGCAGGCAACAAGAGACACAGATGTAAAGAACAGACTTTTGGACTCTGTGGGAGAAGGCGAGGGTGGGATGATTTGAGAGAATAGTATTGGAACGTGTATATTACCATATTTAAAAGAGATGACCAATGCAAGTTCGATGCATGAAGCATGACACTCAAAGCCAGTGCTCTGGGATAACCCAGAGGGATGAGGTGGGGAGGGAGGTGGGAGGGGTGTTCAGGATGGGGAAACGCCTGTGCACCCGTGGCTGATTCATGTTGATGTATGGCAAAAACCACCACAATATTGTAAAGTAATTATGCTCCAGTTAACTTAATTGACAAAAATAAAAAAATAAAATAAAAATAAAAAGATCATCCTCAAGAGGAAACCAAAGTAGGATAGTTATTGCGACTATTCTGTAGCATGCCTTTTTTTAGCTTTTGCAAGGGAATATAAAAATAAGAAAAACTGTCTTCTCACAGGATGCTTAGTGCTTCTCTGAGGAATTCTCAAAACTTGAATTATCAGAAAACCAGAAGAAAGTATCTTAAACAAGAAAATGGTATGTGTAAAAGAATCCCCAAGAAACTGGTGTATTGGGGTAGGTGAGACATACCGGGAAGTAGAGGAAGATGACTGTGGATACATAAAATAGGACTATTTTATTGTCAGCTTTTGGGGAGCATATGAGGTCCTTGGGAAAACTCATCTTAGTATGGCTCACATAAAATGGGATTGCTTGTTTGTTTGTTTGTTTTTTTTTCTTTAAAACAAAGTTACAGTCAAAGAAACACCAGTCCAATTTCAAATGTCTCAAAGAGTAATGTAAAGCTTTATATTAGTGTACCTTGAAGGAACAGACAGAGCTTTACAGTGTGCCAAACAGGAAATCTTGTAACTGCTCTTCGATTTCTCTTCTTCTTTATGTCTCTCCATCTTCACAGTCTTCCTCCCCTGCCTCCCACACTGCAATGTTGTTGTTGTTGTTGTTTTTACTCCTGAGTAGAGGTATTAATGTGCTACCCCATGATAAATGCTTAGACACACTGCACAGGGACCTTCTCAATCTTTCTCAGATTCCTACCCCTCACCCCACTCCTCTAGAATCCTGATGAATAAAAATGTTCACCTTACTACATCACCTACATAGAAAACAACAGCTCTCCCAACAAAGTTATTTTGAAACTCACTCAGACTATGTGGAGAGAAACCCTTTTTAAAAAATGAAAATAGAAAATTGTATGTATTCATCAACATGTGGTTGTGATTTGATGTTTCTGTATATTTGTTTACTAACAACCCACTTTTATTCAATTCCACTTTTTCTTCCTCTTGGGCTTGGCATTTACTCTTTCTGTTGCCCTTGAGAATTCTATCGCCTGTATCAACCAGCTAAAGTCTACTAAAATTTGTTGTAGAAAACACTTGTTTCTTTCTTTCTTTTTTTTTTTTTGGTCTTGGTTAATAGCTCCAGGAATTAATGTCACTTCAGTTTCTTTTGGCAAGTGTATGATTGGGCACATAATGACCTTGCATGATGCAATGGTAACAAATGTAAGGAGTACAACATCTCGGGCCATTCAGCCGACATTAGTAAGATGACTAGCCCATGCTGACAAAACGGCAGCTGAGGACCTGCCATCCATCCTATAGATACTATTTTTGCCCAGCTCTGCTGATGAAAGCACATTAGAAGATTTTTCTTTAGTCACTCAGTTGTGTCTGTCTCTGCGACCCTATAGACTGCAGCATGCCAGGATTCCCTGTCCTACACTATCTGCCAGAGTTTGCTCAAACTCATATCCATCAAATCAGTGATACCATCCTACCATCCCATCCTCTGTCACCCCTTCTCCACCTGCCCTCAGTCTTTCCCAGCATCAGGGTCTTTTCCAGTGAGTCACCTCTTCACATCAGGTGGCTAAAGTATTGGAACTTCAGTTCAGTATCAGTGCTTCCAGTGAACATTAATCTCCACTCAAATTCTGGACTGTTTTAGTTTGGAGATCATGCTTTACAAACTAGGACTTTGCTTGCCAAACCTTAATTTCAATAGGGGAATATGTGGATGTATTGATTCCAGTTAGTAAAACTCAGAAACTAACAAGTTGAATGTTTTTTTATAACACATCTTAATTCAATTTTTACACAGAAAAGCACACAACAACAACAACAACAAAATCTTCCAAAAAATGACTTTCCTTACAGAATTACAATGGATAAATACAGACAGACTAGGAAATTAAAAATCAGCTTAGAATAATACAGAAATAATTGCTGCAGGTGAGACTCAATAATGAATATTAACATTAGTAGGTGAAAGTTTAAGAAGAAACAGGATATTTGTAAAATACCAAAATATTTCTCAGGCTTCCCTGGTAACTCAGCTGTTAAAGAACCGACCTGCAATGCAGGAGACTCCAGTTCAATTCCTGGATTGGAAGGATCCCCTGGAGAAGGGATAGACTACCTATTCCAGTATTCTTGGGCTTCCCTGGTGGCTCAGATGGTCAAGAATCTTCCTACAATGTGGGAAACCTGGATTCAATCTCTGAGTTGGGAAGATCCCATGGAGGAGAACATGGTAACTCAATCCAATATTCTTGCCTGCAGAATTTCCATGGACAGAGGAGCCTGATGGACTACAGTTCTTGGGGTTACAAAGAGTCATACATGATTGAGCAACTAAGCACAGCATACAAAGTATTTCTCTCCCAAAATATTTAATTATTTGGGTGATTTTACCATTAAGTCCACATATTCTTATACATATATTATGTTTTTCAAGAGGTGATTTTTAATTCCCCTTTACTTGAGTGTGAACTGGACTTAGGAGTCAATGAATAGAGTATGGAAAGGGAAAAAAGAATGACTTTACAGCAAAGAAAACTGACAGACACCATTTTATACAGTAATACAACCAGTGTGTGTGTTCCGTCACTCAGTCATGTCTGACTTTTTGCAGCCCCATAGACTGTAGCCTACCAGGCTCCTGTGCCCATTGAATTTTCCAGACAAGAATACTGGAGTGGGGTACCATTTCCTACTCCATGGGATCTTTCCATCCCAGGAACTGAACCTGAATCTCTTGAGTCTCTTGCACTGGCAGGTGGATTCTTTACCGAGAGTGCTACCTGGGAAGTCAGTAATGAGACATACTGCTATCATACACCCAAATTTCAGGTGACAAGAAAGAAATAACATTTCTGTAGCATTCTTCTCATTCTAATTGTGAAAAACAGCAAACAAACCCATATCAAGGGGCATTCTGTGAAAATACCTAATCAGTGCTTTTTAAAAGCATAAAGGATATGAAAAACAAGTTTTTCCTTGAGTTTCTGTCACAGAACACTAAGGAGATGTCACTGAACACTAAGGAGATATCACAGTTAATATGATATGGTATCTTGGATCAAAGTCTTGAAATTAGTGTAAAACTTGGACAATTTGAATAATGTCTGCACTTTAGTTATAGTATTATCCTGATGTTAATTTCTTAGCTTTAATAATTCAAGATATTGCCATTATGATGATAATACAAGATACTGACACTAGATGAAGCTAAGTGAATATGTGGGAACTTTGTGTATTTTCCTTTCAACTGTAATGGAATTCTAAAAATATTTCAAAATAGAAGGAAAAGGAAAATTTAAATAAAAATATTTGTCCTTTCCCAATATTTTAAACTTAAAATTCCATTTTTCCCTAAAATTTCATATTCACTTGAGCTGAAAAACCTCTCTTTTTTTTCTCTTTGTGCACTTTTCCTGATCCTATGAAGCTCTTTCTTCAACCTCGTGTCCCTGGTGTTGTTATGGAACCAAACCTCCTGTCCCTGGTGGTGTATATTTGCCCATGGACAGTGAAGCCAACCTACTGACCCTGGGTTACTCTGAAGGCAAAAAGTACTGTGTTGACTGCAGAACACCAAACAAGGGGTATGAGGGGGCTAATGCCCCCAAAGCCCAAACTTTCAGATTTCAGGGAAAAGTTTTTAAAGACAGAGTGAGGGAGAGGGTCGGGGTGCTTGGTCAGCACCCTGAATTTGTTGGTGGTGAGGTAATAGGAAGCCAACATCATTAGCCTTCTGGTTCCAACTGGTCTGTGGTCTACCTGCTTGTAATCATCATGCAGTTAACTTCTACCTGGAGGGAGTTTTAGTATCGGCAAAATAACTCAAGAATATGACTGAAGATATTATCCATAGCCTTTGAGAAAGAATTAATGCCTTTGGCTTTGTTTAATGGCTAAGCTATTATTATTATGTCATGTTTGACTGTTTTCTCTTATTTCTTCATTTTTCACTTCTCTGATTAAATCTGATCTTTGGAACTCAGAGAAGACCTAGTACTCTAAAGCTTTCCTACAAGCAAGGGGCAGGGGAGGACTTCCTTGATGATCCAGTGGTTAGGAATCTGCCGGGTTACCCAGTGGTTATGAATCCCAAAAGTAGGGGATACTGGTTCAGTCCTGGTGTGGGAAGATCCCACATGCTGTGAGGCAACTAGGCTCTTGAGGTGCAACTCCTAAAATCTAAGCACCCTAGAGCTCATGCCCTGCAACAAGAGGAGCCACCGCAATGAGAAACCTGCACACTGCAACTAGAGAGTAGTCCCCACTTGTCGCAACTAGAGGAAGCTGGCACGCAGCAGTGAAGACCCAGTGCAGCCAAATAAATAAATAAAAGAGGCAGGTGGCATGGCAAGGCCCTGCTTGGTTTCAGTGTGGCATGTTTTTTCAGAGCCAGTCAAAAACAAAATACAGTAAAATAAAGTAAAAACACAGGCTTAACAGCTAACTTTCCCAGCCAGTCAAAGTTCACTAGGGCTATTTAGACCCTGAGTCTTGAAATGTCTTGATTAATTGATTCCCACATCCTGATTAGTAAGCTCTTTCTAAGTTGGGAGAAAGGGTAGGACAGGGTCAGATTAGAATTATGCTCTCTTGTTTGCTTTATAATTTAGGAATCCTCCCTCAAGAATTTAGAGCCCTTCTAATGACAAAGTCACAATCTGAGCTATAGTCCGTACTCTTTTTCTTATTGATTCTGGAAACACAGAATGATCATTTAACCTCTGTAGACTCGATTTCTTTACATACAAAATTGTGATAATCACTTCACAGAGCAGTTGCTATCATCATATATTTGAACATCTCAAGTCTTTCACTTTTCATCTCCACTGGCACTCAACCCTATTCAAGCACTGATCCTTTCTTCTCTGAACCACCATTTGAGCCTCTAAGCAGATTGACCTACATTCACACTGGCCAAAAGATTGACAATACACAAATCTAATCATTCCCTTCTTCCACTTTCAACCTTCAAAGTGTTACCATGGCTTGTGAAATACATGCAAAATGGTTTAAAGACCTTTGCAAGTTCAACCTTCTCTGCACTTCTGTAGATCCCTCACATGTCATGCTCCTCCATGCTGTCTTGTTTTTTAAATTGGAATAGAGATGTTTCATAATATTGTGTTACTTTCTGCTGTGCAGCAAATTGAATTAACCACACATATACATACATGAAAAGAAGGGAAGCGAAAAGCAAAGGAGAAAAGGAAAATATAAGCATTTGAATACAGAGTTCCAAAGAATAGCAAGGAGAGATAAGAAAGCCTTCCTCAGCAATCAATGCAAAGAAATAGAGGAAAACAATAGAATGGGAAAGACTAGAGATCTCTTCAAGAAAATTAGAGATACCAAGGGAACATTTCATGCAAAGATGGGCTCAATAAAGGACAGAAATGGTAGGGACCTCACAGAAGCAGAAGATGTTAAAAAGAGTTGGCAAGAATACACAGAAGAACTGTATGAAAAATATCTTCATGACTCAGATAATCACAATGGTGTGATCACTCACTAGAGCCAGACATCCTGGAATGTGAAGTCAAGTGGGCCTTAGGAAGCCTCACTATGAACAAAGCTAGTGGAGGTGATGAAATTCCAGTTGAGCTGTTTCAAATCCTGAAAGATAACACTGTGAAAGTGCTGCACTCAATATGCCAGCACATTTGGAAAACTCAACAGTGGCCACAGGACTGGAAAAGGTCAGTTTTCATTCCAATCCCAAAGAAAGGCAATGCCAAAGAATGCTCAAACTGCTGCACAATCGCTCTCATCTCACACACTAGTAAAGTAATGCTTAAAATTCTCCAAACCAGGCTTCAGCAATATGTGAACCATGAACATTCAGCTGTTCAAGGTAGATTTAGAAAAGTCAGAGAATTTGGGAGAATGGCATTGAAACATGTATAATATCATATATGAAAGGAATTGCCAGTCAGGTTCAATGCATGATACTGGATGCTTGGGACTGGTGCACTGCGACGATCCAGAGGGATGGTATGGTGAAGGAGGAAGTAGGGAGGTTCAGGATGGGGAACATGTGTATACCTGTGGTGGATTCATGTTCATGTATGGCAAAAGCAATACAATATTGTGAAGTAATCAACCTCCAATTAAAATAAATAAATTTATATTTAAAATAAATAAATAAACAAAAAGAAAAGAAGGAAAGAAAGAAAAGGCAGAGGAACTGGAGATCAAATTGCCAACATCCAATGGGTCATCAGAAAGGCTAGAGAGTCCAAGAAAAACATCTATTTCTGCTTTATTGACTATGCCAAAGCCTTTGACTGTGTGGATCACAATAAACTGGAAAATTCTGAAAGAGATGGGAATACAAGCCCACCTGACCTGCCTCTTGAGAAACCTATATGCAGTTAGAAGTGGAATAACAGACTGGTTCCAAATAAGAAAAGGAGGCTGTCAAGGGTATATATTGTCACCCTGCTTATTTTACTTATATGCAGAGTACATCATGAGAAATGCTGGGCTAGAGGAAGCACAAGCTGGGATCAAGATTGCTGGGAGAAATATCAATAAACTCAGATATGCAGATGACACCACCCTTATGGCAGAAAGTGAAGAATTAAAGAGCCTCTTGATGAAAGTGAAAGAGGAGGGTGAAAAAGTTGGCTTAAAGCTCAACATTCAGAAAACTAGGACCATAGCATCCAGTCCC
>SJYQ01002389.1:132440-146174 GCA_006410935.1 Redunca redunca | reverse complement strand
ATGAATCCCCTCCCACCTCCCACCCCATACCATCTCTCTGGGTCCTCTCAATGCACCAGCCCCAAGCATCCTGTATCCTGCATCGAACCTAGACTGGTGATTCGTTTCTTATATGATATTATACATGTTTTAATGCCATTCTCTCAAATCATCCCACCCTCTCCCTCTCCCAGAGTCCAAAAGACTGTTCTATACATCTGTGTCTCTTTTGCTGTCTCGCATAGTCTTAATTCCAGCCACAGTATTCTTCTTTCAACCTTTTATATATTATGAACAATCCAGCCTGTACTTCTTTTCCTTCAGTTATCTCCAAATCTGACTCTTCTTTTCATACTTCAATCCAGGCCACTTCTTCAAGAAAGACCTCTGCAACTTCTCTTTTGTCACTTTATAAATATTTATACTCTTTTGTGTATCTATCCTTTAACATCCGATGCAGTAGAAACTGTACATGTATGTATGTGATTATTTGATTAATGCCTACAACTTATTTCACATGAAGTATACACCAAGATTTCTAAGGATAATATCATTTCTCTTTTGGCTTAATTAGTGTTTTAAAAAATGTCACTTATCAGTGTTTGAAAAATATCTGTTGAACTATTAGTTAAAAATAATTGCCATATGTAGATAACTATATAAATGTTTATATTGTCACCACATCATTACCTAAACAGTATCTTTGATCTATGCAACCATGATATTTTAGAGTTTAGGGATAACTTGGCTTTAGAATAGATGCTCTGGGTTTGTTGAAAAATATTACTGTGTCCCCATCAATTTAGTAAAAAGAATAGAATATAAATTAAAGTCAATTCTCATTATTCTTGGTAGTTATATTCTATAATAATGTGTACATGATCAGTCATGTCTGATGCTTTATGACCCCTTGAACTGTCAGTCTTCTCTGTCCCTGGGATTTTCTAGGCAAGAATACTGGAGTGGGTTATGATTCCCCCCCACCCCCAAAGGATCTTCCCCACTCAGGGCTCAGATCAAACTCGCATCATCTGTGTCTCCTGCATTGCAGGCGGATTCTTTACCACTGAATCACTGGGGAAACCCAGCTGCCACAAGCACTGAATTAAAAATACTGGATCATCACTTCTAGAAGAGATAGAAGGTTAAGTTCCTGAGAGCCTCTGGCCATAGCATTATCAGTTGATCATATGTAACCTTGTTTTACATGACTTCTCTTTAAAGAAACTTCACTTAATATATACTATTATTTATCATTTAACTCATGGCCAACAGCAACTATAACTCATGTCTGAGTGAAGTCTATCTAACATAAGTATTTTCTGTGTTAACTCACATCACAGCCTTCTTGCATTTCAGAGCACCAAGTAGCACTTTTAACACTTGATATTCGGAGTCATTTAAAAATAGCTAATTCAGGATTGGGAACTCATGTACACCCGTGGCTGATTCATGTCAATGTATGGCAAAACCAATACAGTATTGTAAAGCAAAATAAAAATAAAAATTTAAAAAATAAAAAATAAAAGAGATATATTAAAAACCAAAAAAAATAAAATAAAAATAGCTAATTCACACACACACACAAGAAAACTAAAAATGTGAAAAATGAAAAATGTGACACTAAATAAACTGCAAAAGTGATACTTGTTTACAGTATGAGAGCTAGCTAAGCTGAAACACAAAAGGCAGAATGTTACTTTTGACCTCAGCTTGGAACCTGCAATCAGCAAGGTAAATTTTTCACAGCTCTTCATTTGCTGTTAATTTCTCAGTGATCTGCACATGTTGGTGGATGACTGCCCTGATAACACTGAGCTTGGCTTTACAAATACATTTCAACAGGTAGGCAAATTCACAACTATGGGATCCGGGGGGGTGCGGGTGGGGTGAAATGAAGATACTCTGACTATGTTGCTTCAGGTTGATCTAAAGGTGACTTCTTTTGTCTTTTTTTCTGAAAAATTATAGACTAAAAAGTATAAAAACATGTTTTTTTAGCAGAAATAATCCACCCAATTCAATCCATTCTGAAAGGAATCTACTTCAAACTGGGGTCTCCTGCATTGCAGGCAGATTCTTTACCAACTGAGTTATCAGGGAAGCCCTTCTGAAATATATATGACTAGTGAATTTCTACCTTCCATAGTGCAGAATCAAATAAAATATTGTCCTTAGAGGACAAAATATGTTACTAAAGTTATTATATTATATACTCATATAGTGCACAGTAATTTCCTTTGTACATTTAAATATTTCTTTAGAATGTTTTATTGTATCTTTAGGTTGGTTCCAGATAAATGTTTCAAGTTTGTCACAGTTCCACATACGCTTGCCAGTGCTAATGTTGAAACCTGTATCACTGACATGGGTGGACCAAGGATGACCGCAGCAAAGATACCCACAGGTAATTCTGGGAGTCAAGGAGGAGATCATGCAAAAAGGCTGCCTTCTTCACAAACTGAAGTCATACAGATATCATCTAAAACATGATATTTTGTAATTTGATATGCATATGAGTAGTTTACAGGTAGTGTCATTTTATTACATATATATGTATTACACATGTTACAGGTAATACTTGTACTGTGCAATATAAATGCTAACTCACTTAATTTAATGCCATTTTTCTATGCTACCTCTTAGGATGGATGATAGCATGGTCATTTTTAAGACAAAAGACAACTACAGAATTTTCTCATGCAATTTAAAACACATCAGTTTAATATTTTCTTCTGAGAATGATTCATTTTTAATAGGAATTTCTGCACCAATAGTGGAGATAAAAAAATACAAAATTTTTAGCAGGTTAACATACAGTGCTTTTAAAACATGCAATTTTGCACCAGATGTGTCAATTTTTTTTTTTTTTCCCCAGAAAACAAGTATTACTTTGCTTATTAGGGTGAATTGAAGTAAGGACGTGTGTACATAACATTTAAAATAAGAAAAATAGGCATCAAACAGAGATTAATATGACATATTTGGTATCAGAGGCCAACAGCATCTGATTATAAATGCACAATCAATAATATAATTTGAAACACCAGATCTTTCCCGTTGTGTTCATGTCCATAGCGCACTAATACTACTACTAAAGACCCCATACAAATGGACACTCTCATGAGTTTGCACACAAAAGAGAAAGAATGCTTTAAGCATCTCAGCCAGAGTGGAATACTGTGTACTTTTTCCCTTTTAGTCTTTATTCTATTTGCAGTATCTTTTCCTGACCTATACAATTTCTCTGGCTCTCAGTGACAGTGGGAAAGAATTGATTTTACCTAGACTTCTAATACCGGCAGTCTTCTATTCACTTAAGTCAGTGTTTTATTACACCTTTCTGGGGGGAGAGTGGGAGATTAGAGAAGAAACAGACTTGAGAGAACAGGTGAAATTGTTTTGCATTTGTTTATTGCTCTTGGAACTTCTTAGAATGATCTATGTCTCCTTACATTTGCCCATTTTCCTCCCCTCTCTCTCCTCCTCTCATTTTCTTTCTGGGTATGTGTGTGTATGTATTATATTTATAATATATTTATGCATATCTGAATATTATACATATGGATATATATTAATCTATCTATAGTATGAAATATATGTGTATGTATCTGTATATATGTGTGTGTGTGTGTATATATATATATATATATATATATGAAGTGAAAAATGTGTTGTTAGTCGCTCAGTCTTGTTGGACTCTTACAACCTCATGGACTGTAGCCCACCAGGCTCCTCTGTCCATGGAATTTCTCAGGCAAGAATACTGGAGAGGGTTACCTTTCCCTTCTCCAAGGGATCTTCCTGACCCAGGGTTCGAACCAGAGTCTCCTGCATTGCAGGCCGATTCTTTACCATCTGAGACACCAGGGAAGCCCCACAAACATACATTTTATTCTATATTCCTTACCACTTAAAATGATGACCAAAACCAAATTTTTTATATTGGTATCTCCTAGAATTCTTTTGTCATATGGACTTAAAGCTCTTTGAGGTAAGTTCTAAGAACAGTGTTTAGGTGATCGTATATATTGAGGTGAATAACAGCATATAATGAGGTGAATAATAATTTGAAGACACCTAGTGGAANNTGTAACTACCCATCTTCTCTGGCTGAGCACATCTGGCAAGGTGACTTTTGACACACTTGAATCGACTACCTCATCTGATGTTTAAGAATAGCTATCTCTCTGCTAATGTCTAAATGAGAAGCTGAGCCTGCAAGTCAAAGCACTACATTTATATTGACTTTTGGATGTTTTTGAGTAGCTACTTTTATGTGCTTACGTTGTGCATAAGTACCACATGTAGATACACCAAAAAGTTTTTGGTTTTGCTCATGTAAGTCATAGCTGAAACATAGATATATAAGGAGCCCATAAACATACTTAAAAGGATGAAAATAATGGTACAGAAAGAGTCACAGATCTGGAAAAGCACAGAAGTCAAAACTCAGTGATATAGATTAGTCAGAGACATGAACAATATTACTTCTATAACAGGAAATATTTTCTAGAAAGCTGTACAAGATAGACATTGCTATGTCATCAGAAAATAAAAGTGAATTTCAGCACTGTACACTTTAGATACTTATGCAAAAAGTCAACAAGTAGTATTGAGATGTGTTTATGTCTAGTAAAATGCCTATTGATTAAAGATATTTCAGATCTCTGGCTGCAAATCAAATGTAATGAACATAATAGGCAATGACTATGAGAATTGAGCAGATAGGATCTCATCTGCTTACCTGGGCAGATTCTTGGTCTTACTAACTTGAATTAGTTTCTTCTTTTGTGGAATGTAATTTTATTTTTCTTAAAATTATTATGGTCTTAAAGCTTTTATTTAAAATCCAATCCAATTATTTATATTGGGTATTTGAAGACAATGCAAAATATCTATAAACTATAACTATAAACTATAAACATTGCACAAGACAGAAGAAAAGAGACAGATTAAGAGGGATTATGTGTGTGGTGTCTATGGAAGGGATACAGCGAAATTCTCAGCTTCTTAACTTGTGCAGTTAATAAATGAAATTAAAACTTCCAAAATTCATTGCTTTTCTCAAAGATGCCAAAAGAATGACTTTCTTTCTCTAAATCACTCTATGTTACCTAATAATTACCTAAAACTCTTCAAATATCTCACCATTCCACTCAAAGAAGCCACTTAATGTTTAGAATCAAAACTACAGGTGAAGTCGCTCAGTCATGTCTGACTCTTTGCAACCCCTTGGACTGTAGCCTACCAGGCTCCTCTGTCCATAGAATTTTCCAGGCAAGAGTTCTGAAGTGGGTTGCCATTTCCTTCTCCAGGGCATCTTCCCAACCCAGAGATCAACCTTGGTCTCCGCGTTGCAGGCAGACGTTTTTACTGTCTGAGCCACCAGGGAACATCCAAAATACAAGCTGTTGTCTAAATCTTAGATGGTGCCTTCAAGGTGGCAACTAGAAGTTTACTGGTGATTTTTTCCTCTTTTCAGTTATTGTTTTTGTTATAAGCTAAAGTTAAAAACACAAAACTCACTCGTCAGTATTGACAGTTGATTCATTGTAGTCCAAGAGTCACTGAAAATCATTGTAAGACTCTCAACAATGGGTTTTACCGGGTGTATGTACATATTAAGACACTTACAACATATGTTTCAACACAACGTGCTTTTACATTTGATTCCTCCACTTGTTTGTGAGTTTTCTGAGGAACGTATCACTCATTCCCAACCTCTAACTTAGCATTTCAGACACAGAAAGTGCTTAACGAATATTTGTTGAAGGAATGAATCAATGAAGTTCACATTTAAATTTACTATATATTTATTTTAAATAAACACTGATAATTGGTCTGTGCTTTTCATTCAACTTAATAATGGGAAATAACTGAATCTTACAATGCCTTTTCCAAGGTATTTTACCAGTATCAATTTTTTTAAATANTCATAACTCACTGGGTTCATGTTGAATGCCTTATACTACACACGTAGACCTAAAAAACATGCAAACTTTTTAAACTCTAGCAAATAGAACTTACAATTTTTAATGGACTCTAAAGCAGTTTATGTAGATTAGGAAAGGCTAGAAAAATATAATTTTAAAGTTTTCTCACTCAGAAGCTAATACCTATCTGATTTATATAAAAAAAAAACAGTATTTAACTTAATACAATAATGACCTTTTTGTAGTAATTTGCAATATGTATTATTCCTTTAGGGGAATATCATTATGCATCCTGGTTAGATGAGCTTTCCTATGTAAATGCTACCCTTTTAAGGTCAAAAGCTGTGCTAAGTTAACGACAGCAACGAAAAATAGTACAGTCAGATGTTCAATATAAACAACAAAGAAAATCCAGAGCTTTGTAGTAATCCTCTAATATACTTTAAAGCAGTTATAGCTATTTTAATATATCTATATATGCACATATACTTATAAACAGAGCTATATAGATATACACACACAAATACATGTTTCTCCAGAGTAGCATACAATTATGCTATTATTTTAAATTTCAATTTGAGTCTTAATCTATACTAACAAGGTTAGGAAGACCTTTCTAAATACCATTAGCATTGTACATTCAATATTTTACTTCAAGCATTGGGTATACATCTGTTTTTATATTGTTAAGAATATAAAGTGCACATTGGACCAAACATCCATACAGCATCAATATTCTCTGTAAAATTTACCCTTCTACGTACACACTTAGGAAATCATCTTTTTGTGTGTGTGTGTGTGGATATTTGGAACTTTAGGTTTATTTGTCCAAGTAAAGAATTTCCCAGAAAAGCCAATTCCATTATAAAGGATTTTATTATTATCAGCAGTATATCAGACTTTTGGATTTTTGGACTCTGAGGGAGAGGGTGGGATGAGATGGGAGAATGGCATTGAAACATGTATACTGTCATGTAAGAAACGAATCGCCAGTCTATGTCCGATGCAGGATACAGGATGCTTGGGGCCAGTGCACGGGGATGACCCAGAGAGATGATATGGGGAAGGAGGTGGGAAGGGGATTCATGTTTGGGAACGCATGTACACCCGTGGTGGATTCATGTCAATGTATGGCAAAACCAATACAGTACTGTAAAGTAAAATAAAGTTAACATAAAAATTTTTAAATAAATAAATAAATATATTCATGCAAGAATGGTGGGCTCTGCTAGTGAGAGCTACAGTTCAAGGAAATCATCTTTAAAGTAAAAAGAGATTCAATATTCTTTTTTTCTATAATTGCTTTACAATGTTGTGTTAGTTTCTCCTGTACAACGACATGAATCAACTATGTATATAAATATACCCCCACTCTCGTGGCCTTCCCTCTCCCCACCCCATCCCACCTCTAGATCATCACAGAGCGCTGAGCTGAGCTCCCTGTGCTATATAGCACCTCCCCATTAGCTATCCATTTTACACGTGGTAGGGTATATATGTCATTCCTGCTCTCTCAATTCGTTCCAGCTTTTGGAGGGCAGGGGACTTAGTGTTTTAAATAATTATCTCTTTATTTATTATTAAGGAATTTAGTGAAGCCACTATTCAGAATCTTTCCCTTCTATTACCATTACCATAGCTTCAAAAGGCAGTACAGACTAAACAACCCAAATGCCAGCATATTATACATACTTTCCATAAGATTAGCTTTTCTTGGTGAAAAAAATTAAGAGGAAACAGCACTTAAATAGAGGGGGGAACTAGAACTTGTTCAGTACAAGTTTAAGATCAGCAGTTACCCACAAAGCTGTCAAGCGGCACTGTTAACTATACTGATTTATTCTATAATTTAATGTAATCTTGACCCCTGTCACATGTTAATACATCATGAAAAAAGTGGTAAGAAGCTCATGCTTATTAATGAATTGAAGAAATGTCACATTGTTTTTTGCCACATTCCAATGAAATATCTTAATATTAGAATTAGCAGAGCCTAGACAATTTCAATATGTAATTATGTCTGTGTAGATCTTGCTAGTTACTGCTGCGATTAAGAGATACTTAATTTTTAATTATGTCATAGATGGAGGGTTGATTTTTGAGTCAAGGATAACCGGGATAACTCTGGACATGAACTCTGTAATGTGGTCTGTAATTTGTCTGCTGGGAAAGCAGAGACTTTTAGCAGAAAGATAAACTAGATTACTAGAGTTAAGGTGGGCAATTACTTAGCTGTTAACCTCCATGGTTTTAATGACTTCACTGGTTAAAATACTTGTCACAAATATAAAGTAAGTGCAATTTGTTTAGTCATATTGTGTTGACAGATCAGTGCCAGGATATATTTTTATCTTCTTATTTCTTATATATTCCGTTCCTCATCTCCCCATAAAATACACACATGCATAACATATACAGGCATAAGATGAACAGTGGTGTGTGCTGCTAATTTCTTCATTTCCAATTCCATCATAAAAGTTACCCTTACCTACAAGATAACATGTCATAGGTTAGCAGGAAAATAACTTTGTTTAGCAAAGTAAAGATAGAATCCTCTGTTGGGAAGCACTTTGGTGGGAGTTAGTCCCCTTTTCTTTTCATTGTGTGTGCATTTTTTTTCTCAGCCTGTAATATTCCACTTGATCACTCCTTCTAATCACTGATTTATACTTGAAGTGAATTATTAAATTAGTGTGAAAATGACAAATGTTTTAGAATTATTTATTTGAAAAGGGAAGTCACTTCAATATAATAAATTAACCTACAATCCCATAATAAAGAGTTATTGAGGGCATAAAATGATAACTTCTGATTTTTACTGGACTGACAATCCTAGGCAAATTACTACATCTTACTGGAAACACAGAGCTAGATGAGGGCATAGAAGATGGCCAGATTGTGCAAAATTAATTTACCCAAGCTGCTTCACACAAATGAAAACCTATAATATAAAAGAACACTTTCTTTTTGCTTGTTTTTTCTAATGGGATTGAACACTCATATTTCCTGTCTTCATGTTTAAATGGGGATAACTTATATCTATGTTGGGTATATGTTGGGTGAATATAGGCAGCAAACAAAGAATATCGTATTGCTCTACTTATTTTTTCAGGTCTGTGACTTCTTTAATACCTCCCAAGGAATGGATTTTTCACTTGAAGTTGACTGATACCATGTCCTAACGCACTGAAAAGAGCCATCACCCTCTTAGCACAATTTGCTGAAACTCACAGGGGATGCAGTGTCTCACTTGCCTGGCAGCCCCCATCTTATATTTGTAGATACAGGTTATTCTAAAGAATGCCTCAACAAAATCTTAAAAGAGCACCATTATCACAATATAAGAGAACTAAAGATTTACATGCAAATTTAAACTTTCCCTTGGGCTGCATGAAAGAAGACTCAAACTTTAGCAAGGAGGGATCTCCTGTGTATTTTCACTTAGAATCTGACTTGACTTTTTCTCTTCTAGGTCCTTCAAACTCACTGCAGCCTCTCTCAAGAGTATCAGTCTGGGGGCCACTCCGTCTTGCCTTAAAAACCATCTTAATCTCTCCACAGATTTTTCCCCCTTTATTCCTTCATTTGTTTTTGAAAATTCTAGAGATTCTTCGGCATATAGTGAACATATTTTCAAAGTCTCCTTAGGGTCTATAATCTCATCCAAAGAATGAGGTAGGTATGTCAATTTCTGTTCAATATCCCACTAGTAAGTATGAGTCACTTGTGAAAAATAAATCCACTCTTCCCATCAATAGCAAACATTTCCCTTAGAGACAAAATCTTATAATCCACTAAGAAGTGAATGGTTTTCTCCTTTGAGTCGTAGGGAGAGAGTACTTGGCTGTGTTTGCTGGGACATGCATCATTAGTAGAAACCAGCATTTGTCATTGTGATACTTGGGAATAAGGTACTACTCTGATTATGTTACCTTGATTTTTTAAAAAAATCTACCTTTAAAAGCAGAATGCTAGAATTTGTTTTGACCATTTCCACTATTACTGATAACAGTCTAGATTCTCTGAGTCAAACTGGCTGAACTTAAACCCACTGGCACTATTTATTGGGTTGAACACTCTGACTAGTCTCTATAGGCTCAGTTTATTCTTCTGTTAAAAATATTACA
Organism: Redunca redunca; assembly: GCA_006410935.1. Classification (NCBI taxonomy): domain Eukaryota; kingdom Metazoa; phylum Chordata; class Mammalia; order Artiodactyla; family Bovidae; genus Redunca; species Redunca redunca. Next base: position 136,132 of record SJYQ01002389.1, on the reverse strand, counting down.
TAACCTATATAAAAACCTTGAAATATTGAGTGAGTATATATTTATATAAAATTTAACTTTTACATTATAATATGTGTATATATATATGTACACACACATACACACATACATACGTGTTAGTTGCTCAGCCATGTTGGACTCTTTGTGACCCCATAGACTGTAGCCCACTATGCTCCTCTGTCCATGGGATTTTCCAGGCAAGTATACTGGAGTGGGTTGCCATTTCTTTCTATATATATACATATAAAGGTGCATATATATACATATATAAAGAAGGCTGAGCGCTGAAAAATTGATGCTTTCAAATTGTGGTGCTGGAGAAGACTCTTGAGTGTCCCTTGGACTGCAAGGATATCAAACCAGTCAATCCTAAAGGAAATCAACCCTGAATATGCATTGGAAGGACTAATGCTGATGCTGAAGCTCCAATACTTTGGTCACCTGATGTGAAGAGTTGACTCATTGGAACAGACCCTGATGCCAGAAAAGACTGAAGGCAAAAGGAGAAGGCAGAGGATGAGATGGTTATATAGCATCACTGATTCAATGGACATACATCTGAGCAAACTCCAGGACAAAGTGAAAGACGGGGAGACTAGTGTGCTACAGTCCATGGGAATCACAGGGTCAGGCATAAATTATCAAGTGAACAGCAAAAGAACAACAACAAATACACACACATACAGAAAGAGAGAAAAAGGAGACAGACAGAGAGGTTTCTAGAAAAGTGCCTATATGTAGTAATGATGTATCAAAGATGTGGCTGAAGATGCGATGGCCATACAATGTAGTCCTAAATTTACATAACCTTGCAGATAAAGGCTTATAACCTCATTCAATAAATCACTATGTTTAGTTATACTCATTTCTTTGAATCTAAAAAATAATATGAACAAGAAAATTTAAAAATAATTTTTTCTAGCTTTTTCTTCTCATAAACTTTATTCAACATTCTGAAGTTTGTGAAGTTTTTCTACCAGAACTTTCATGACCAATAAACCACTTGGACAATAATACATTTAAATTCAGCTCAATTAGGAATTTTCCTCACTACAACATTATATAACAATTTTATTCTTAAATAGAGCATCATGACGGCTGAACTACTGCCAGTTTAGTTTTTTAAAATAATCTTTTCATATTGGTATCAAAAATGAAGGTGTTAAAGACCAGTAAGTAATAACNGGACAATAATACATTTAAATTCAGCTCAATTAGGAATTTTCCTCACTACAACATTATATAACAATTTTATTCTTAAATAGAGCATCATGACGGCTGAACTACTGCCAGTTTAGTTTTTTAAAATAATCTTTTCATATTGGTATCAAAAATGAAGGTGTTAAAGATCAGTAAGTAATAACACACACCAACTGAATTTATGTTTGCTGAAAAAAATGTAAGAATAATGTCAGCATCATGGCAGACTGAGACACTCCTTTTATCTCTCCCCTTCAAGCTACAACACATAAGACATCCACAACTCAGCAAAAATGCTTCTGCCCAAGACACCAGGATGCTGGAGAATTCAGCACATCTGTGGCTGTAAAGGTGGGTGAACTGGAACACATGAAGCAATCAGAACTAGAGGAACAGTGAAGGTGGTGCTTGCATTCTGGATATAGCAGCTGAGTCTCTACTAGAAAAAGCAAATAAATGAAGCTTGAAGTCGGTAGAAGAAAGGAAATAATAAAGATCAGAGCAGAAGGAAATGGAATAGAGACTAAAAACACAATAGGAAAATCAGTGAAACTAAGAGCTAGTTCTTTGGAAAAAATGAACAGAACTGAAAAATCTTGAGATTTTCCTCTGATCCCGTGGTTAAGACTTGGTCTTCCAATGCAGGGAATGTGAGTTCAATGCTTGATTGGGGAACTAAGATTCCACATCAGTCAATCAATTCAGTTCAGTCACTCAATCATGTCCAACTTTTTACAACCCCATGGACTGCAGTACACACCAGTCTGCAGTCACATGCTGCAAGATTCCGCCTGCTGCAGGCCGGTTAAACCTGCATACCACAGTGAAGATCTCTTGTGTCACAACCAAGACCTGACCCAGCCAAATAAATAAATAGAATTTTTTTTTAAGAAAAGTCTTTAGCTAGACTCACTGCAAAAAAAGAGAGAGAAGGCTCTGAAATAAAATCAGAATGGAACAAAAGGAAATAACAGATACCACTGAAATGTAAAAGGTTATAAGAGATATTATGAATAGTTCAATACCAACAAATTTAATAACTTAGGCAAAAGGGGAAATTTCTAGAATCATACAATGGCTTAAAACTGAATCATGAAAAAGACAATCTGAATAGACTGATCATCAGTACAGAGATTGAAACAGTAATCATAAAGCTCCTCATTAAAAAAAGGTCCAGGATCGATTGCTTCACAGAAGAATTCTACCAAACATTCAAAGGGAATTTTATATCTATCCTTCTCAAACTCTTGCAAAAAACTGAAGAGAAAGAAACACTTCCCTACTCATTTTCAGAGTTCAACTCACCCTGATACTGAAATCAGATAAAGACAACATTAAAAAAGCAAATTATAGGGAATATATGTACACCTATGGCTAATTCATGTTGATATATGGAAGAAACCAACACAATATTGTAAAGCAATTATTCTCCAATTAAAAAATAAATGAGTTTAACTTAAAAATAAAATAAATTTTAAAAAGCAAAGATCTCTGATGAACACATATGTAAGTCTTCAACAAAATATTATCAAACTAAACACAATACATTAAAAGAACTGTACACCATATTAAAGTGGGATTTATTCCAAAGATGCAAGAATGGTTCAACATCTGCAAATCATTTGACATAATAAATCACATTAACAAAATGAAAGAAAAAATCATATGACCATCTCAATAGATGCAGAAAAAAGCATTTGACAAGATTTAACACACATTTATGATAAAATGGGCATACCTCAACATAATAAGGATCATATATGACAAAATCATAGCTAACATCAAACTCAATGATAAAATCAAAAGCTCTTCCTCTAAAATTAGGAAAAAGACAAGGATGCCCACCCTTACTACTGTTATTCAACATAGTGTTGAAAGCCCCAGCCAGAGCAATTAGGCAAGTAAAATAAATAAAATGTTTATAATTTGGAAAAGAAAGAACTATCACTATTCATAGATAACATAATTATATGGGGTGTTCCCTCAATAAGTTATCTATGTAGATTTTCCAGTAGTAATACTCAACAATACTACATTTATAAATACACTTTTTTTTTTCTGTTTTTATATGTAGGCAAGGCATATTATGTGACTCCCAAAATATCCAATAAACATGTGTGCAATTCTGTGCAATCTTCTAAAATATGTTAAAGTGTGTTCTCATCATGCATACACTACTAACTTAAACATTGCTTGTCAAATTGAACCAGGTAATGTTTCTATCAAAATTTATTAAAGATCAGGAGAAATGTGGCAGCAGAGGACCAACTTGGCAAGATACAAAAAAAGCAACAATTTAGCATGAGGGCCTTTCAGAGAAGAATCAGTTTGATACACTCAAATGTTAAGCTCCATCACATCAAGTCTCTTCTTTTCATTAGCTTTAGTGTTCAGATACTTAAATCATGCATTTCTTTGATATTACAATTAGAAGACATTTTTCTTCCCACTTAATAAAACAGAAAATAATTTCGTATTTTTTCACTCTTGTT
>SJYQ01002389.1:116986-129824 GCA_006410935.1 Redunca redunca | reverse complement strand
TCTTTCCCATTCTGTTGTTTTCTTCTATTTCTTTGCATCGATCACTGAAGAAGGCTTTCTTATCTCTTCTTGCTATTCTTTGGAACTCTGCATTCATATGCTTATATCTTTCCTTTTCTCCTTGGCTTTTTGCTTCTCTTCTTTTCACAGCTATTTGTAAGGCCTCCCCAGACAGCCATTTTGCTTTTTTGCATTTCTTTTCCATGGAGATGGTCCTGATCCCTGTCTCCTATACAATGTCACGAACCTCATTCCATAGTTCATCAGGCAGTCTATCTATCAGATCTAGGCCCTTAAATCTATTTCTCACTTCCACTGCATACTCAAAAGGGATTTGATTGAGGTCATACCTGAATAGACTAGCGGTTTTCCCTACTTTCTTCAATTTGAGTCTGAATTTGGTAATAAGGAGTTCATGATCTGAGCCGCAGTCAGCTCCCGGTCTTTTTTTTGCTGACTGTATAGAGCTTCTCCATCTTTGGCTGCAAAGAATATAATCAATCTGATTTCAGTGTTGACCATCTAGTGATGTCCATGTGTAGAGTCTTCTCTTGTGTTGTTGGAAGAGGGTATTTGCTATGACCCGTGCATTTTCTTGGCAAAACTCTCTTAGTCTTTGCCCTGCTTCATTCCTCATTCCAAGGCCAAATTTGCCTGTTACTCCAGGCGTTTCTTGACTTCCTACTTTTGCATTCCAGTCCCCTATAATGAAAAGGACATCTTTTTTTGCGTGTTAGTTCTAAAAGGTCTTGTAGGTCTTCATAAAACCATTCAACTTCAGCTTTTTCAGTGTTACTGGTTGGGGCATAGTCTTGGATAACTGTGATATTGAATGGTTTGCCTTGGAGACGAACAGAGATCATTTTGTCGTTTTTGAGATTGCACCCAAGTACTCCATTCTGGACCCTTTTGTTGACCATGATGGCTATTCCATTTCTTCTGAGGGATTCCTGCCTGCAGTAGTAGATATCATGGTCATCTGAGTTAAATTCATCCATTTCAGTCCATTTTAGTTCACTGATTCCAAGAATGTCGATGTTCACCCTTGCCATCTCTTGTTTGACCACTTCCCATTTGCCTTGATTCATGGACCTGACATTCCAGGTTCCTATGCAATATTGCTCTTTACAGCATCGGACCTTGCTTCTATCACCAGTCACATCCACAACTGGGTATTGTTTTTGCTTTGGCTCCATCCCTTCATTCTTTCTGGAATTATTTCTCCACTGATCTCCAGTAGTATATTGGGCACCTACTGACCTGGGGAGTTCCTCTTTCAGTATCCTATCATTTTTCCTTTTCATACTGTTCATGGGGTTCTCAAGGCAAGAATACTGAAGTGGCTTGCCATTCCCTTCTCCAGTGGACTACATTCTCTCCGCCATGACCTGCCTGTCTTGTGTTGCCCTGCAGGCATGGCTTGGTTTGACTGAGTTAGACAATTGTAGCCCTAGTGTGATTAGATTGACTAGTTTTCTGTGAGTATGGTTTCAGTGTGTCTGCCCTCTGATGCCCTCTTGCAACACCTACCATCTTACTTGGGTTTCTCTTACAGTAGAAACTAACACCGAGAATAAGAATTTAGTCTTCTATAAATTTACCACTCATAATTAAATCAAGGGCTTAATCATCACCAGAGTCTGTTTTTCTGCTCTGGGAAATAAAGGTCTCTTTATATTGTGCCATGGAAACCCTTTGACACTGACATTTTTATTTAAATTGTTAATTAGTAGATCTGAGTCTGTCATTTTTTCTCTTCAGTAGATCAATGATGATTATCAAAGCCACAAATTCCACAGCTCTTATAGGTACCTTCAGTTCAGTTCAGTCGCTCAGTTGTGTCTGACTCTTTGCGACCCCATGAATCACAGCATGCCAGGCCTCCCTGTCCATCACCATCTCCCGGAGTTCACTCAGACTCATGTCCATCGAGTCAGTGATGCCATCCAGCTATCTCATCCTCGGTTGTCCACTTCTCCTCCTGCCCCAATCCCTCCCAGCATCAGAGTCTTTTCCAATGAGCAACCCTTCACATGAGGTGGCCAAAGTATTGGAGCTTCAGCTTCAGCATCATTCCTTCCAAAGAAATCCCAGGGCTAATCTCCTTCAGAATGGACTGGTTGGATCTCCTTGCAGTCCAAGGCACTCTCAAGAGTCTTCTCCAACACCACAGTTCAAAAGCATCAATTCTTTGGCACTCAGCTTTCTTCACAGTCCAACTTTCACATCCATACATGACCACAGGAAAAACCATAGCCTTGACTAGACGGACCTTAGTCGGCTACTCCTCTTTATCTCCCAAATGCACTAGATCAACTTTTTTTCTTCTTCCTCTTTTTAAAAATTTTATTTTATATTAGAGTATATTTGATTTAAAATGTTGTACACCTTCAGATGCACAGCAAATTGATTCAGTTATATATATAGTGTAGCAGTGTTAGTCACTTAGTTATGACCTAGTCTTTGTGACTTCATGGACTATAGCTCACAAGACTCCTGTATCCATGGGATTCTCCAGACAAGAATACTGGAGTGAGTAGCAATTCCCTTCTTCAGCAGATCTTCCCAACCCACCAGTCAAATTCTTACGTCTCCTGCATTGGCAGACGGGTTCTTTACCACTAGTGCCACATGAGAAGCCCTAAGACATAGTACACCTGGATTTTTGACCAATAGAACAATGAGATAATGAAATTGTATTGTGTTAAGCCACTAACCTTGTGGTAACTTGTTACAGCAGCAGCAGAAACTAATATCAGGGGAAAAGCTATCTAAAATACTACACTCATGTTAACACAGACTGCAGACCGTCAAATGATTAGGCTATATCAACAGTATATGAAACATGAACATCCAGATGTTCAAGCTGGATTTAGAAAAGGCAGAGGATCCGGAGATCAAATTGCCAATATCCACTGGATCATTGAAAAAGAAAGGGTTCCAAAAAAATATCTACTTCTGCCTTATTGACTATGCCAAAGCCTTTGACTATGTGGACCACAACAAATTCTGAAAAATTCTTAAAGAGATGGGAGTACCAGACCACCTGACCTGCCTCTTGAGAAATCTGTATGCAGGTCAGGAAGCAACAGTTAAAACTGGACATGGAATGACAGACTGGTTCCAAATAAGAAAAGGAGTACATCAAGGCTATATATTGTCACCCTGCTTATTTAACTTCTATGCAGAGTACATCATGAGAGACGCTGGGCTAAATGAAGCACAAGCTGGTATCAAGATTGCTGGGAGAAATATCAATAACCTCAGATATGCAGATGACACCACCCTTATGGTAGAAAGTGAAGAACTAAAGAGCCTCTTGACGAAAGTGAAAGAGGAGAGTGAAAAAAGTTGGCTTAAAAGTCAACATTCAGAAAACTAAGATCATAGAATCCGATCCCATCACTTCATGGGAAATAGATGGGAAAACAGTGAAAACAGTGAGAAATTTTATTTTGGGGGGGCTCCAAAATCACTGCAGATGGTGACTGCCGCCATGAAATTAAAAGAGGTTTGCTGCTTGGAAGAAAAGTTATGACCAACCCAGACAGCATATTGGAAAGCAGAGACATTACTTTGCCAACAAAGGTCCATCTAGTCAAGGCTATGGTTTTTCCAGTAGTCATATATGGATGTGAGAGTTGGACTGTAAAGAAAGCTGAGCACTGAAGAATTGATGCTTTTGATCTATGGTGTTGGAGAAGACTCTTGAGAGTCCCTAGGACTGAAAGGAGTTCCACCCAGTCCATCCTAAAGGAGATCAATCCTGGGTGTTCATTGGAAGGGCTCATGTTGAAACTGAAACTCCAATACTTTGGCCACCTGATGTGAAGAGCTGACTCATTTGAAAAGACCCTGATGCTGGGAAAGATTGAGGGCAGGAAGAGAAGGGGATGGCAGAGGATGAGATGGTTGGATGGCATTATGGACTCAATGGACATGGGTTTGGGTAGATTCCAGTAGTTTGTGATGGACAGGGAGGCCTGGCGTGCTGTGGTTTATGGGGTTGCAAATTAGTCAGACATGACTGAGTGACTGAACTGAACTGAACTGAAGTAGCCAAGCCAGTAGGACCCAAAGGTACAAAAATTAGAATATAACAATAAAAGGAGACACTCCTACTTCCATTTTATGTTACAATGGACTGTCTTTTCCATTCTGGTGATTTCTACAGAAAAGAAAAAAGTCTTTAAATCATAGGTACATCTGGTCTCTATCCTTATTTGATAAATTCTTCTACAAACTGTAGTGAATAAGTTTGTGATCCAATCCATTTGATACCCCCCAGCCCCCTGAGCCTGAGAGGCAGCAACACAGGTTAAGCGATTTTTCTACCAAGATGCAATCTTTCTTCTGCGAGGCTGTCCCATTTCCTAGACTAGTTAGTGCCTAGGGTAGCAGGATGATTCTAAATTTGGTTCTCCTAACATGATGAGTCCACCAAGCTACAACTAACAACCATAAAGATAATATTTGCGGCTTCATCTGCAAATGGCATCTCCATTCTTCCACTTAGTCATTAAGTGGGTTCTTTAGATTATGCCAATACAGTCAAAACTACCATCACCTCTTGTCTAGACTATCAGAGAAACCTCTTTCACAACACTCCTCCATCCACTAATTGTCCCTTAGGATCCACTCTTCACACACAATCAGACTGAACCTTTCAAATATAAGAACCACACATTGCGGTCTTTAAAATTTCCCACTGACTTCAGGACACAATCTAAAGTTGTGACATTGACACTAAGTCTCTCTATATCATATTCCACTGTATACTTTCTTGCTCTCTCTGCCCAAGCACACTGCCCTTCTTAATTTTTCTGGAATAGACTGACCACAGTTTTCTGTATGGCTTTTTCCATTTTCTGTTTCTTCTGCTTGAGCTCTTTACCCATAGATAGCATGATAGCTACTTACACTACTTTCTCTAAATCTTGTCTTGAAATTGACCTTACCAGTGGGTCCTATTCTGACTGGATTGGATAAGCTAACACCTTCCTAATCTCAACTAAGCATTTTTCAATTTTTGAAATACCCTTTTGAAAAAGATGTCATGATGAAATTGAAAATTTTTCCTAGGGAAAAAGCTAAGCAAAAGATAGGGAAGGTAATTTTCATTTGGACATTCTATGAAAATTCACTTTCTTCTATTTTATCTTTTTTAAAATAGCCTGGAATTTATTTTATTGATGTTGAAAGTCACAGTAATTTTTTGGCTAGTCTAAAATTAAAGTGTATATATATGTGTGTGTGTGTGTGTGTGTGTGTGTGTGTGTGTGTGTGTGTGTATACACACACACTTCTGACTCATCTTATTTCAGTAGTTACTTTTAAATAAATAAGGACTGTCTTTGTGCTTGCATCTCACCATGTGTATACCTGCTCCTTCGAGAACAATTTTAATTTTACAAAGAATGTGTCTTAGCAGAGGGTTGGATGACATCTCGCTGCCAAAATTAGTGGTATAATTAAAATGTGTATGAGGCAGATAGATGGCAATTGACTCCCTGTGGTTCCCTCTAATATAGATTCTCTAAATCATGCCTCGGTTATGACTACAGTGGTGTGTTGCCTTGTTGCCTTCTCCCTAACTACCTTCTTCACAATTGAATGCACTATGCAGGGGACGGATTTTGCTTTATTAGCTGCAGGAAAGCAAAATATAACATAAGGCCTGAATGCAATTTTGCAAATTTTCTTTGAGGGTATCCAATAAGATGAAAATTTCAATTCATGGAAGAGGACAGTAGTACTCCATTTCCTAGGAAATAAATTTTAGAAAGTAAAATGACAGAGTCTTCCAAACAAGTTAGCAATGGCAAGTTGCTTTAGATCTCACAGCTTAATGGAATGTTGCCCAACTTAGCTGTGTGGTTGAGAGTTGTCAATTTGTAGCAGAAGACAGAACTGAATGCTGGTAATTGGATATGAGAGATATAAAGCCAAAAACTCAAAGGCAGAACTTCAAAGCTTAGGTCTTTAAAGAGGAAAAAAACTTTGGGTATTGACCAAGAAAAAAAAGTGTGTCAGTATTTACTAGAGTTGTACAAACATTTGACCTAAAACTGAGTATCTGAAGTAAAAGTCACTCATTCCCAAATATATGTGAACAATAAACATACTATTCAGGGCAACATATTCACGATAGCCAAAATACTGGAAACAACTTAAATATGCATCCACAGAGCAGAGAGAAACAGTGGTGTATTCATGAAATAAAATTATATATAGCAATTAAAATTCACAAATTAGAGCTACAGTATGAGTATGAGTAAATCTCACAAGTACTATAGTAAAGAAAAGAAATAAAGAAATAAGATACAAAAGGAATCCCTACTGTACGGTTCTACTTACAGAGAATTGCAAAATAGGCAAACCTGCACAGTTGAAATTTGGGTGGTGGCCCTCTTTGCAGTGGATGTTATGCAGTGTGATTGACACAGGTTACAGATAAGACTTCTGGGTAGATGCCAGTGTCTATTTCTTGGCTTGGGTGATGTATTCAAGGGAGGTTATTTCAGTATAATTAGATAAACTGTACATTTATTGTTTTCTTTACTATTCATTGTGTGTGTGCTATACTCCAATAAGACAAAGGTTTAAAAATGGAATGCATAATCTATTTGAAAGAACAAGTTAGTAACGTTCTAGCTAACAGAAATTTTATGGTAGCCCTGTGTGCATGATAACTTGGTTCAGTCATGTCTAATTCTTAGCAGCCTCATAGGCTATAACCCACCTGTCTCCTCTGTTCACGGGATCCTCCAGGCAAGAGTACTGGAGTGGGTTGTTACACCCTCCTCCAGGGGATCTTCCCAACTCATGGATCAAACTCACATCTCTTACCTCTCCTGTACTGGCAGGCAAGTTCTTTAACATTAGCACCACCTGTGAAGCCCCATGGCAGCCCTGGATGCATGTGTGCTAAAAAAAAGTCATGTCTAATTCTTTGTGACCCTATGGACTATAGCCCTCCAGGTTCCTCTGTCCATGGGATTCTCTAGACAAGAATACTGCAGTGGGTTGCCATGCTTTCCTCCAGGGATCTTCCTGATCCAGGAATCGAACCTGCATCTCGCAATGCCTGCATTGTAGGTGGATTCTTTACCACTCAGCCACCAGGGAAGTCTATGGCAGGCCCCATTTAACCTCAATTGTTGCTAACCAAAGCCACAGAAAAAGCTACCCTTTTACATTAATCTTTCACAAAGAAAGGGGATATGGGTATTAGTTCGTGATTGCAGTTACTTTTGCCTGCTTGGAGAATGGAAATTCTTCTCTAGGAAAGGTAGTGGAAAAAAAAAATATATATATATATAGCTGTTTTGGATTCAGAAACTAAGACCAGCACTGAGCATAGTGTAGAAGGAGACAGCAAGAGTGAGCTGAATTTCTCTTCCTAGAAAAATATCAGGAATGGCCTTGGGAGAGTTTAAAAGGTGGCAGGTGAGAGATGCCCCCGGGGTCCTTTTCTCTTCAGTAAAGCTTAAGGCACATAACCTTGGGCTGTTTCCATCTAGCTTGATACGAAACAAAGACAAGGATATAGCAGCCAGAAGGACGGTCAATACTAAAACAACAAGATAGCATGAATGAGAAATAACAGAGTGCAAAAAATAACTAAGAGCAAAAAATAACTGTGTGTGTGTGTGTGTGTGTGTTAGTAGCTCAGTCATGTCCCACTTTTTGCGACCACATGAACTATAGCCCACCAGGCTCCTCTGTCCGTGCGATTCTCCAGGAAAGAGTACTGGAGTGGGTTGCATTCCCTTCTCCAGAAGAGCAACATAAACCTTCCAAAACAACAGCAATAACAACAGCAACAACAAATAAACCATAGTATTGCTAAGATAAAAGTGAGTGACCCTTCTATGTCGGGCAGATTTGGGCCATTTTACTTAAATTTTAGAAGACAGGGTGATTTCAGCAAGGTTGAAAGACTTAGGGACATCTAAACATTGACATACTATCTCTGTAATGTAACAGTTTTAACATTTCATCCTCACCATAATCCTATAAGATTGTTACTATTAGCCTTATTTTATGCCTCAGGCAGCTAAAACAGTTACCCTTGTCCATGTTGCTAATATGTGATGGAGGCAGAGATCAAATAATTTTAAATTCCTCACACTGCCTCCCATTACCTCAAGAAGATCAATAGTTTCCTAAAGGCTAACTTCATGTAAAATAAATTTAGTTATTTTAATTTATGAAGGTATTACCTATTTTTTAATTGGATTCAGGTATGCTACCGATTCTACTTCCATCCTTTTTGAGAATACATTGTCTGATGTTCAAAAAAAAAAACAAATTATTTCATTATTTCAATAAAAGAAATTCTTTCATTATTTTCATAACTTAGAGATATTTTATAAAGTGCCAAGAAATAGACAGATTGTCTATCAGCCTGGGTCTTAACTTCCATAATATATTTTAAAAAGAGTAAGAAACTTCCCTCTTTCACAAGACATTACTGCTAAAATTATATATTAGTGGTTCATCTAGTAGTCATTTAGGTAGTGAAGGGACTCAAACATTTTTTAGGAACATAAAGTCAAGTCCAGGCTTTGGAGATTTGAGCTAGAAATCCAGTTTGGAGGGCAGATCTGCCATTTACTATTACCTTAGGCTTTAGTGCTTCACTTTTCTCAATAATAAAAACAGGATATTAATACCTACATAATACAGTTATTGTAAAGATTCAAGTTTATAATATAGTAAAGAACCATAACACAATACATGGTATACAAGTATTGCTTAATAAATAATTCCCATAATTGAACAAAATTATGATGGTAATAGGGTTCTCCAGGCTAGTAAACTGTGCCTTGCAGAAGAGATCTGGCCACAACCTGCTTTTGTAAATAAAGTTTTATTAAAACACAACCAAGTCTAGTGTTTGTGCACTGTCTATGACTGCTTTCAAACTACAAAAGATTAGAATAGTTGTGCCAAAGACTGTATGGCCCACAAAGCTAAATATATTTACTATCTGGGTTCTTTTATGTGTCAGTTGCTCAGTTGTGTCTGAGTCTTTGCGACCCCATGGACTGTAGACTGCCAGTGTCTTCTGTCCATGGAATTCTCCAGACAAGAATACTGAAATGGATTGCCATTTGCTTCTCCAGGGGATCTTCCCAAGTCAGGGATTATATCCAGATCTCCTGTACTGCAGGCAGATTCTTTACCATCTGAGCCACCAAAGATTTATTTCTAGGATATGAGGAAAGAATCTCAGCAGCTGGATCTTGAAGATATCACCTTTTGATGTGAGAATTTTGCTTATAGAAGGAACATTACCACATGAAGTATCAATTTATATTATTCTAATTTGAAAAGTAACTATTGAAGTTAGAAATAATAATAATTACTCTATCAGCCCAGAGTTCTTGCAGATTTTGGTACTTAGCATAAAAAGAGCCAGATATTAGCTTGAAAAATCTAGCAGAATCATTTCATTATTTTTACTGAAACTAACCCAGGCTTCTGAACATGAAAAGTAAATAATAACTGCTTACTACTTGCCAGTCTCAGAGTATGTAGTAATCTTTAATTCAATGGATTATTGTTTAATCTGAGATACAATAAACAACATTTATTTTCTTTGTGCTTTTATATTTTCTGAAAATTTCACAGTGACCCAATGTGTTTTACAATTTAAAGTAAACCAAAGAATTTTTACAAGTGGAAAGGAAGACAAATCAAGCCATCTGGACACATTTAATTTAATCTGCCATAACTCTGATCATTGAGCAGTTTAGGAATGTTAAAGAAAGTCAAAGATAATAAAGGAGAGATGAGGCCAACCATGGAGTTATCTGTGATGAAAGAGGAAAAGATACAAATAAAAATAAATAGCTTAAGGAAGCAAACAATAATAAAGTAAATCACTATCGTCATCAAGCTAAGAAGACTCCATGGAAGAAAAAGAATGGGTTAGAAGTCATTCACTATCTCAAGTGCAATAACCAAGAAGGAAAAAGAATGAAATTAAACAACAATTTGTACAAATCACAGAATATTTGAAGAAGAGAGCCATGAAAATACATTTGGCTTCATTAATAGGTACAGCAAGAAGCTAAATGAAAGAAGAAAAGACTGTCAGAAATCACATTAGTAAGAACATGATTGATACAACCAATTTGAAGCTGGAAGAAAAATATATTATTTTTCATGTTTATATTCTGAAGAGAACTGCTGTATGACTAGAAGAATGGAAGATATGTAAAATATAATTGAGAATAACTCATATTCTGTACATGTGAGAAAGGAATGAAAAGGTGGACAAGTTCTATAAAGCATCATCAAATGTTTTCTAAGGAAATCTCATGTGGCTTCTTAGAAGCTGACAAGGAGGAGAAACAGGCTTTTACTTACCAGTATCTAAAGGGAAAAAAAAAAGTTAAATTCACAGGGATCAACCAAAGAAAGTGAAGGCAAAACTAATGTGGGGGACTGTCACAGCTTTAGCACTGAGAATGTTACTGAACCAAACTTAGGTCCAGTGTCTGGTACACAGTAAAGTTGATCTACTGATGGCAGGTTGTGGGGAAGCAAAGTGCAGCATTTATTGCAAGATACCAGACCAGAGTTCTGGGCAGCTAATGCTCAGAAAGCCTGAACTCCCCAGTGGGTTTCAGGGAGACATTTTTAAAGTCCAGGTGAGGGAGGGGAGTCCCAGGATCTGTGATCAGCTGGTGCACAATTCTTTGACTGGTTGATGGTGAGGTAACAGAGTGCTGTCAAAGGAGTTAACAACATGGATCCTCAGGTTCCAACTGTCTGGGGCTCCATGCCCACGGTCATTGAGTAGTTAACTTCTTCCATTTGTTATAAAACAACTCAGGAAATGTGCATCAGATACTGTTTATCTATTAACATATACTACAGGGAGGAACTAAAGATTCTCTGCTTGCCACATGGCTCAATAACTGTTTAAATTGCTACCAGTTCTCCTGACCTAGCTGCTAATTTCATCACTAAATGTGCATGTCTCTTCAGTCGTTAATTGTTGGATCAGACTTTGGTGACTCAGAGGAGGCCTGAGAGACTACAGTTTTTCTACAAACAAAAGTCCGGCAGAGGACAGGGAGGGAAGGTCCATCACATGGAGGGAAGACCACCTAGAGTTCTGCTTGTTTACAAGAATCTCATCAAAGCCCTTGTGCTTTGTCACTAAGTCATGTCTGATTCTTTGCCATGCCATGAACTGTTGCCTGCCAGACTCCTCTGACCTTGGGATTCTCCAGGCAAGAATACTGGAGTGGGTTGCCATTGGATTGAACCCAGGTCTCTTGCATGGCAGACAGGTTCTTTACTGTCTGAGCCACCAGGGAAGCTCCACTAAACCTCTCAGCCCTAGTAAAATCCTTGATGATCAGGTCCCAGCAGAGGAACTGAGAAAGGACAGTAACTGCTATACCCTTGTTCTGTCTTAGTAAAGAGATCTATTCAGCAGATTATCTGCTCCTTAAAAGAGAACACATAATCCATAAAGCCTCTTTACCTTAAAGCCCAAATATAATAGATCAAACGCCCTCTCTTCTTCTGCACAAAAGGCAGGAGAGTTAAAGATACCATGGACATGTGTTTCTGCCCACAGTAACCTAGATGATAAAGAAAGATTGACAGGGAGATCAGTGATGAACACAGAAAAGATCTTCACCATGGACCTTTTCAAGCACCTTTGAGGACACTTCAGCTTCTTCTTTCCAGCCTTGGAGAAAGCACACACATACACTTTTTTTTTTTAATTGAAGAACAATTATCAAGTGATTGGCCCAGGATCCACACATATGCAAATAATTTAAATGCTTTTATCTGGGGTTTTTCTGATAATCTAAAATGTTTTGGGGGAATTCTGTGACCAACTAGTGGTTAGAAATTGGTGCTTTCATTGCAGTGTCCTGAGTTTTACTCCTGGGCAGGAGACTAAGATCCCATGAACATTGTATTGTGGCCAAAAATAATAAATAAATAAATATTAAATATTTTTAAAAGATAATATACTTTCTGTGACTTCCTTCTTGCCTCACTTCTTAGCACCTATAAAATAGTGGACTGAAGGTGTATCATATTTGCACTTCCTTGTGCAGAAAGTATAATCATAAGAACTTGATTTAAGTCATACCTGAATTGTCTAGTGGTTTTCACTACTTTCAATTTATGTCTGAATTTGGCAGTAAGGAGTTCATGATCTGAGCCACAGTCAGCTCCTGGTCTTGCTTTTCTTGACTGTATAGTGCTTCTCCATCTTCGGCTGCAAAGAATATAACCAATCTGATTTCGATGTCGACCATCTGGTGATGTCCATGTGTAGAGTCTTCTCTTGTGTTGTTGGAAGAGGGTGTTTGCTATGACCAGTGTGTTCTCTTGGAAAAACTCTATTAGCCTTTGCCCTGCTTCATTCCATAGTCCAAGGCCAAATTTGCCTGTTACTCCAGGCGTTTCTTGATTTCCTACTTTTGCATTCCAGTCCCCTATAATGAAAAGGACATTTTTTTGTGGGTGTTAGTTCTAAAAGGTCTTGTAGGTCTTCATAGAACTGCTCAACTTCAGCTTCTTCAGAGTTACTGGTTGGGGCATAGACTTGGATTACTGTGATATTGAATGGTTTGCCTTGGAGATGAACAAAGATCATTCTGTCATTTTTTAGATTGCATCCAAATACTGGATTTTGGACTCTTTGTTGACCATGATGGCTACTCCATTTCTTCTAAGGGACTCCTGCCCGCAGTAGTAGATATAATGGTCATCAGAATTAAATTAACCCATTCCAGTTGGAGAAGGCAATGGCACCCCACTCCAGTACTCTTGCCTGGAAAATCCCATGGAC
>SJYQ01002389.1:71215-116778 GCA_006410935.1 Redunca redunca | reverse complement strand
CTGTGTGGATATCAATAAACTGTGGAAAATTCTGAAAGAGATGGGAATACCAGACCACCTGACCTGCCTCTTGGGAAATCTGTATGCAGGTCAGGAAGGAACACTTAGAACTGAACATGGAACAACAGACTGGTTCTAAATAGGAAAAGGAGTACGTCAAGGCTGTATATTGTCACCCTGCTTATTTAACTTATATGCAGAGTACATCATGTGAAATGCTGACTGGATGAAGCACAAGCTGAAATCAAGATTTCCGGGAGAAATATCAATAACCTCAGATATGCAGATGACACCACCCTTATGGCAGAAAGTGAAGAGGAACTAAAGGGCCTCTTGATGGAAGTGAAAGAGGAGAGTGAAAATGTTGGCTTAAACATCAACATTCGGAAAACGAAGATGATGGCATCTGGTCCCATCACTTCATGGCAAATAGATGGGAAACAGTGGAAACAGTGGCAGATTTTATTTTTGGGGCTCCAAAATCACTGCAGATGGTGATTGCAGCCATGAAGTTAAAAGACACTTACTCCTTGGAAGGAAAGTTATGACCAACCTAGATGGCATATTCAAAAGCAGAGACATTACTTTGCCATCAAAGGTCCATCCAGTCAAGGCTATGGTTTTTCCTGTGGTCATGTATGGATGTGAGAGTTGGACTCTGAAGAAGTCTGAGCACCGAAGAACTGATGCTTTTGAACTGTGGTGTTGGAGAAGACTCTTGAGAGTCCCTTGGACTGCAACAAGATCCAACAAGTCCATTCTGAAGGAGATCAGTCCTAGGATTTCTATGGAAAGAATGATGCTAAAGATGAAACTCCAGTACTTTGGCCACCTCATGCAAAGAGTTGACCATTGGAAAAGACTCTGATGCTGGGAGGGATTAGGAGCAGGAGGAGAAGGGGACGACAGAGGATGAGATGGCTGGATGGCATCACTGACTCGATGGACATGAGTCTGAGTGAACTCCGGGAGTTGGTGATGGACAGGCAGGCCTGGAGTGCTGCAATTCACGGGGTTGCAAAGAGTTGGACATGACTGAGCGACTGTACTGAACTGAACTGAACTGGTGCAGAAAGTAAAACTTTGAACTCAATCCACTCCTATCTGAGACTAGGAAGAACCAGTAATAATGACTAGGGCTATGTTGTATATACTACCTTCATTATTTCATTAATACACACACACCCATATGTATCTACACATTTATGAGGCTTCACTGGTGGCCCATGTGGTAAAAAATCCACCTAAAATGCCAGAGACCTGGGTTTAATCTCTGGTTGGGAAGATCCCCTGGAGGAGGGCATGGCAACCCACTCCAGTATTCTTGCCTAGAGAAGAACCTGGCCGGCTACAGTCCATAGGATCACAGAGAGTCAGACACAATTGAGCAACTAAGCACAGCACACATACGTATATATGTGTGTATACACAGTAAATTGTATTCATGTGATTACTTGCACTTGACAGATTAAGAGACTTAGGGAGGCTAAATAACTCGCCCAAGTTTCACAACTGGTAACATCAGAGTTTGAATCTGTCTTCCTGGCTCCAAAAGGACTTGCTCTTATTGTTCTGCTACACTGTCAAAAGAAATACAGAAAATATTTTTCTGCTTTGTAAACAGGCATTCTTGGACATTTGACAGGAATAGAGCCTCTTGATGAAAGTGAAAGAGGGGAGTGAAAAAGCTGGCTTAAAACTCAACATTCAAAAATCTAAGATCATGGCATCCACTCTTATCACTTCACGGCAAATAGATGGGGAAACAATGAAAACAGTGACAGATCTTATTTTCTTGGGCCCCAAAATCACTGCAGATGGTGACTGCAGCCATGAAAATAAAAGATACTTGCTCCTTGGAAAGAAAACTATGATCCAACTAGACAGCATGTTAAAAAGCAGAGGCATTACTTTACCAACAAGGTCCATATAGACAAAGCTATGTTTTTTTCAGTAGTCATGTATGGATGTGACAGCTGGACCATAAAGAACCTTGAGTACTGAAGAACTGATGCTTTTGAACTGTGATGTTGAAAAGACTCTTGAGAGTCCCTTGGATTCTAGTCAATCCCAAAGGAAATCAGTCATGAATATTCACTGGAAGGACTGATGCTGAAGCTGAAATCCAATATTGTGGGCACCTTATGCGAAGAACTGACTCAATAGAAAAGACTCTGATTCTGGGAAAGATTGAAGGCAGGGGAAGAAGGGGATGACAGATGATGAGATGGCTGTATGGCATCACTGACTTGATGGACACGATTTTGAGCAAGCTCTGGGAGACGATGATGGACAGGGAAGCCTGGCGTGCTGCAGGCATGGGGTCACAAAGAGTTGGACACGACTGAATGGCTGAACTGAACTAAAAAATATAATTAAGGAAAGAACTTCTCTCTGAGGAGCCTTAGGCTTCTTTATAAAGTATTAGTGTTAATGGTGCATAGTAATTTATTTTCTAAAGGCTAAAATGAGGGGAATTTTAATGCTTTTATTTTGCAAGAGGTAAAACTCATTACTTGTCAGAGAATATGAAAATCATTATTGTTCAAAAAAATTAAAGGCATTCAGGAAAGCAATGAATTCTAATTTAATAGGATATGTCAGGCATATGCTAATGGAGCTCATTCTATTTCTTTCACTGAAGAATGATGATAGAATATCTTTCCAATGTTGTATAAAAGTTTGTATTTTTCAATGAAGCACTTTTTAACCTACAGTCTTCAGGGCTGTATTTACCACAGTAGGTAAGTGAAAACATGATATTCATTTGTTTTAGTCTATAAAAAGCTTGTAACTTAGTCAGGAATAAAACATACTTCAGGAAAACTTGAAAAGAAATTCTGAGCAAATAATACACATAAAACAGATAGTCAGAACACATAATATAGTCCATATATGAACTGAATTTCTCTTCTGTCAAAATAACTATAACATAATTACCAGTAAAATATGAAATGCTGCAAATATGTTATTTGGTACCTACGATCATAGCATTCAATCCCATCACTTCATGGCAAATACATGGAAAAACAAGGAAAACAGTGAGTGATATTTTCTTGGGCCCCAAAATCACTGCAGATCGTGACTGAAGCCATGAAATTGAAAGATGCTCCTTGGAAGGAAAGCTATGACCAAGCTAGACTTTACCAAAAATGGTCCATATAGACAAAGCTATGTTTTTTCCAATGGTCATGTATGGATGTGAAAGCTGGAGCATAAAGAAAGTTGAGTACAGAAGAACTGATGCTTTTGATCTCTTGGTTACCAAGCCAATGATTTGCCACAAAATGAATGGAGGAGAATATTCGGCCAGTTTATGTTTTGGTTCAAGCGTAACAAATCTTAGAACACAACAGCTGTCATAAGGAATATTCATGTTTTAAGTCCTGAAGAGTAAGTTAATTTTATTTGTCGTGTTAAAGCATAAAAGCTTCCTTCATCGTGTTCCTATGGTGCACTCATCTTCTGTAACCTCCAGCTCTTTTGATAATCACACTGTATTTGTGCATCATTCACTTGAACATGTTTCCATAAATAGTTAAATTACTTCCTCAAGAAAGCTTGACTCCCTAATGGTTATTAAAGCTCATTCTAACTTTCTCATTACTAGAACTTTGAGAGGTGTAATGAGGATTCTGAGGAAAATCAATTGTAAGTTGGATGTGCAATTATCAGGATCTTTAGCATATATGCAATAAGTAAATAAGCATGGAAGAGTCTTGCTGTGAATGAATTCCAAATAAAACAAATGATAGAACTATAGTTGAAGCTGTAGATTATTTCTCACCAGGTGCTGTGAGAATATGGAATCACACTGTAGTTTTTAGCTTTTTTTTTTTTTTAATTTTTATTTTTACTTTAGTTTACTTTACATTACTGTATTGGTTTTGCCAAACATTGACATTAATTCACCACGAGTGTAATGCGTTCCCAAACACGAATCCCCTCCCATCTCCCACCCCATACCATCCCTCTGGGTCCTCTCCTTGTACCAGTCCCAAGTATCCTGCATCCTGCATCAGACATTTAGCTTTATTTTTGTTTCGTGATTTTTTTTTTCCTGTGTATTCTCTGAAACAATTGGAAACTGCCCTAGGAATATCATTAAGACAAACAATTTATGCCACACAAATCATTAAACCATAAGCAACTTCATTAAGTAGCTTCCCATTGGTAGCCTCAACTAAAACAGCTGGCCTGATGGTTGGATATTGAAGAAAAAGTAAAATTCCTTTTGCAATCTAAATCTTTTCTCTCAGATTTATAATGAGTTCCTTTACGTAAAGCAACCCAAGGGGAAAAAGGAAGCCTATATAATGCTAACAAGTGGGGTCTGTGAAAATTCCAATCAAACGTTTGCTTTAATGATGATAATATCAATAGCAATAATTAATATTTATTGAAGGTTACATGCCAAACACTATTCTTAGTACTTTATTTTTATTAACTCTTTTCATTTTCACATAATCTCTATAAATAAAATTGTTCTGGCAACACAATATGAGGGCTTCCCAGGTGGCACAAGTGGTAAAGAACCCACCTACCAGTGCAGGAGACTCAGGTTCGATCCTTGGGTTGGGATGATCCCTTTGAGGAGAGCATGAACCCACTCCAGTATTCCAGCCTAGAGAATCCCGTGGACAGAGAAGCCTGGTGGACTACAGTTCATAAAGTTGCGAAGAGTCGGACACAACTAAATCAACTAGCATTTGCAGAGTGTGAGAGTCCCAGCGCAAAGGAGAATGCAGAGTTCTTTGTTCAAGGGCAACAGTCTCTCCCTTGCCCTGTCACGGTGTGTTTTTTGTTTGTTTGTTGCTATTTGATGTTGGGCTCCCTTGTGAGAGGGATAGAAAAGTGGTAATCGTGATAGTACCAGCCTGCCAATTCAGGAGACATGAGAGACTGAAGCGACTTGGCACACTTGCACACAGGATAGCTAAACAGGTAACTGTAGAAGTCACAGATGCCATTGTTTTAGTTGCTAAGCCATGTCCAATTCTTTGCAACACCATGGATTGTAGCCCACCAGGCTTCTCTGGCCATGGGATTTTCCTGGCAAGAATACTGGAGTGGGTTGCCATTTCCTTCAGGGGATCTTCTCAACTCAGGGATCAAACCCGTGTCTCCTGCTTGGCTGGTGGATCTTTTTACCACTGAGTTCTCTGAGAAGTAGAAGACCATAGATAGAGAAACCAAAGAAAATTGGGAGGCAACTGTGTAAGTTAATGATCACTCAAGAAAGCTATCAGAATGTCATGGAACAAAGTAAACATGCTTAACTATAAAGCCATGAATAAAAGCACTAGATATAGGTGAAAGAAAAGTGATGTAAGCTTGACATATATGCAAAGAAGGTTGACTTTTCCTCTCCTGACCTTTCCTTTTACTATAAAATTGTAACCCACTAAATCCTTGAGGCACAGCTCCTTTGCCTGCCCACTTGCCACTCTTATAAGTAACTTCTATTAATAAATCAAATTCTTGTCTATCACTTTGTGTCTCACTGAATTCTTTCTGTGATGAGATATCAAGAATATGAGCTTCATTAACTCCTGAAACCAGATGTGTGACCATAGTTGTAAGACCATGGATTTTGGTCAAGTTCAAGTCCCAGCACATGGGTTCAAGCACCAAACTGAGGTGAATTTGTCCATGGGGATCCAACCTGGAGTATTATGCTTCTCTTAAAGATGAGGCAATTGAGGACAAAGAAAGAAAATCTTTGTCTGGACAGTAGAGCTAGTTCAGAGAAGGGCATATGATGCAATCACAGCCAATGAAACAGGACAAGGTATTATTGGAGATCCTAGGAAGAAAACTCACTTTTCTAATTAGACTTAGAATGTGAGGTCAATGGCAGCTACCACTATAATATTTCTATGTAAAGTTAAGTCAAAAGGCAATGAAGACAGAACAAAAAGATGGTGGCAAAAACTGAATCTGTGAGCTATTCTAGATTTCTGGTTATGACATACTTTCTTTGAATTTGTCAGTTTCATAAGTTCATTAAATTCCATCTGATTCTAGTCTCACTTGTGCCATAGGTTTGTGTTAGAAAACCTCTCCCTCCTAAAAAAGGTTCAGAACCTAATTCCCAGAGTCTGTAGATAAGGTGTCTTAAATGGCTAAAGGCACTTTGAAGATTTGATTAAGGTCGTTGGTGTCGTTCAGTTGCTAAGTCATATTTGACTCTCTGTAACACTATGGATTGTAGCAATGGGAGGCTTCCCTTCAATATATCCTGCAGTTTCTTCAAACTCATGTCCATTGAGTTGATGATGCTATCCAACCATCTCATTCTGGTACACCCTTTTCCTCCTGTCCTCAATCTTCCCAGCATCACATCAGGGTCTTTTTCCATGAGTCAACTCTTCACATCAGACAGCCAAAATATTAGAGCTTCACCTTCCAGCATCAGTCCTTCCAATGAAAATTCAGGGTTGAGGCTTCCCTAGCAGTCCAGTGGTTAAGAATCTTCTTTGCAGTGCAGGGAACACAGGTTCGACCCCTGGTCTGGGAAGATTCCACATGCCACATGGCAACAAAGCCAATGTGCCACAGCTACTGAGCCCTTGCACCCTAGAGCCTGTTCTCAACAAAAAGAGAAACCACCTCAATGAAAAGCCTGTACACCACAATTAGAGAGCAGCCTCCATCATTGCAACTAGTGAAATCCTGAGAGCAGAAAACAACACCGAGTGCAGCCAAAAATAAATAAATAAATAGATATTCTTTAAAGGACAAAATTCAAGGTTGATTTCCTTTAAGATTAACTGGCTTGATCTTCTTGCAGTCCAAGGGACTCTCAAGAGTCTTCTCCAGAACCACAGGTTTGAAAGCATCAATTCTTCAGCACTCAGTCTCCAACTCTCACATCCATACATGACTACTGGAAAAATCAGTTTTGACTATATGGGTTTTTTGTTTGTTTGTTTTGAAAACTGATGTCTGCTTTTTAATACATTGTCTAGGTTTGTCATAGCTTTTCTTCCAAGGAACAAGCATCTTTTAATTTCATGGCAGCCTTCACCATCCACAGTGATTTTGGAGCCCAGAAAAATAAAATTGGTCACTGTTTCCAGTTTTTCTCCATCTATTTGCCATGAAATGATGGGAACAGATGCCATGATATTCGTTTTTGAATGCTGAGTTTAAAGCCAGCTTTTTCACTCTTCCCTTTCACCCTCATCAAGAGACTCTGTAGTTCCTCTTTGATTTCTGCCATTAGAGTGGTATCATCTACTTATCTGAAGTTGTTGATATTTATCCTGCTACTCTTGACTCCAGCTTGTGATTGACCCAGGCTGGCATTTTGCATGTGTACTCTGTATATAGGTTTAAATAAGCAAGTGACAATATACAGCCTTGACATACTCCCTTCCCAATTTGGAATCAATCTATTGCTCCATGCCTGGTTCTAACTGTTGCTTCTTGACTTGCATACAGGTTTCTCAGGAGACAAGGATCTTAAATTCAGGAGATTATAAGGGTGGGCTCAGAGTAATAACAAGGAATCTTATAAGAGGAAAGCAAGAGGGTCAGAGTCAAAGAAGATGTGATGACTTGGTTGGAGTGATATGGCACCATGAGCCACCTGGGAAAAGCTAGGAAAGGGTTTTTCCCTGTTTTTTCCCAGAGTTAGCAAATAACTCTGCTAATCGTTTTTAGCCTTCTGAACTTCAGAACTCTAAAATAATAAATTTGTGTTGTTATAAGCTGTTAAATGTGTGATAATTTGTTACAACAACAATAGGAAACTAATAGAACATCTCTTGAAGAAAAAGTCCTGACACATATTTCTAGTAAGATACGATAGGAGATTACAACTTATTTAAATGTAAAAGAAAAAATGTGAAGAACTTGCTGTCAATAACAATAACATAAATTTGTTTTCCATTTTCTACATCCTTCCATCAAAATACACTTCCAGGAAGGTGGTTATCATTTACTGCCCTATCACTATTAATATTTGATTATAATTTTGCCCAATATGTTTTATATTCTGAAGAATTTATTGATTTGTTCTAATAAATTTTTCTAATAAATTCTTAAGAATTTGAAAAGCTGTAATACTTAGTGATAAAGTCATTCTGTTCGATTCTAAAATTTCAGGAACAGACACATTAGAATAGAGGTACCCTCAAACTTTCTTCTGCTCCCTACACCCCTGAGTGATGTAGTACAACCAGAAACAACATTTTAAGCACATGGCCTGCTCCCTTCCTGCCCTCATTGTGAATCTCATCATCAACAATATCTGTTAAGTTGTGATGAGAGCAGAGACATATAGAATCCTGTCTGTTAACTTGACTATGAAAGTGAAAGTGAAGTCGCTCAGTCATACCCAACTCTTTGCGACCCCATGGAATATAGGCTCCTCCGTCCATGGGATTTTCCAGAGAAGAGTACTGGAGTAGGCTGCTATTTCCTTCTCCAGGGTATCTTCTCAACCCAGGGATCAAACTCTGGTCTCCTGCATTGTGGACAGACACTTTACTGTCTGAGCCACCAGGAAGGCAGAACAATTCAGGATATGAACGTCTATGGAATCTTATCTAGAGTGTTAACCAGCTTCCTTGCTGAAAGATTGTTGCAAGAATCTATGCTTGGGATATATGTGCATGAATGATACAGAAGACTCTTAATACAAAGTCATCCTCAAAAAGCTCCCCACAAACTGCGTGAGGAGAGAGGCAGTTCGTATGACAACATGGAATGTTTCACTCAGAATTTTGCTGTGGTCCAGCTCCATGGGCTAGGATATGGTTCTGGAAAGGAAGAAGCTACAACTCCAAAAAGAATGAAATGATGCAGAAGTCCTTCAGAGGAAATAAACATGAGAAAGTATAAAGGGGAGCACTGGCACAGGGGATTCAGCCCCCAGTGGAGAGCCTTGTTAATACTCAGCTTTGATACACAGATGGTTGAGGTGCCTCAGCATCAGCCAGGATGAAACCTAGCTCCCAGGAGGAGAAAGGTGGAGGCCCAGCACACCCAGTTCCCGCAACAGCAGGAGCCAAGATAAAAAAGTGAAGGCAAAGAAACAAAGTTCTCTCTTAAAAAGGACCGGGAGGCAGAGGGGAGGGGGGATGGGACTTTGAAAGTTTCAGCAATATCTGATAAAAATAAACAGTCAGAAAAATATAGCTTTCTACTGTTCAAGTTTCTTGATTTTTACTCCCAAGAACCAAATAAAACACTTTATCAATCTAGATAGCATATTCAAAAGCAGAGACATTACTTTGCCAACAAAGGTCTGTCTAGTCAAGGCTATGATTTTTCCAGTGGTCATGTATGGATGTGAGATTTGGAATGTGAAGAAAACTGAGCCCTGAAGAATTGATGCTTTTGAATTGTGGTGTTGGAGAAGACTCTTAAGAGTCTCTTGGACTGCACGGAGTACAACCAGTCCATTCTAAAGGAGATCAGTCTTGGGTGTTCTTTGGAAGGACTGATGCTAAAGCTGAAACTCCAATAATTTGGCCACCTCATGCAAAGAGTTGACTCATTAGAAAAGACTCTGATACTGGGAGGGATTGAGGGCAGAAGGAGAAGGGGATGACAGAGCATAAGATGGCTGGATGGCATCACCGACTCAATGGACATGAGTTTAAGTGAACTTCAGGAGTTGGTGATGGACAGGGAGGCCTGGCATGCTGCAATTCATGGAGTCACAAAGAGTTGGACACGACTGAACAACTGAACTAAACTGAACTGAACTGATAAAGTAGTTTTGATCCTTCTGCTAATTTACATTTGCCATATGCATACAAGCAGCCTAAGCCTGCTGCTGTGCTCCTACATCCCTTCTCTCTCTCTCTCTCTCTCTGTCTCTCTCTTTGAATCACCCCTGGTATACATGCACAGGCACACACTTTTATCTGAGCCCTTGAATTTTAGCCATTTATATAACACATATTTTCATTTCAATGAGAACTGATTACAAGTGGCAGAAACAGCAGCATAAGCATCAACTGGGGTTACCAGTGAAGAGAGCTGCCCCATCTGTTTCAAGGCTAGGCATGAATAAAGGCTGTTGATACCCAGGGAGGAGAATTTGTCCAAACTGTCAGAGAAGCTTTGTACATTTCAAGGCAGGAGGGGAAGTGGCAATGAGTAGGCATGTGTTGTGGAAGGCTAGTTGTGTTACCAGATCATCTCCAGATTCTTGGACAGCAATACCATAGAAAGGAGTATCTCTCCCACAAGACTCTAGGGCAAGCAGAGCTTTTTATTGATAGAATAGCTTATACACAAAAGAGAAGGCAAGAATGAGTGCCAGCTCCCTGAGAGTTTCAGAGAAGGGGTTTTCAAGGCAGTGTGAGGGAGAGGATCACAGGGTATCTGATCAGCTTGTGCTCAGTTCTCGGATTGGTTGGCATCAAGGTGAAGTTTTAAGTATTATCAACCTCCTGGCTTTAACTGATCAGGGGTCAGCAGTTTTCATCCTGTGTGTGGGTGGGGAGGGTCTGCTTCCTACAAAAGCAAGTTAGGAATATGTGTCAGGCACTTATATCTTTCAGGAAAGTGGAGGTTGGTGATTCTGCTATACAGTCACACTTTTGTCCTTTGGAAATGATGAACATACGTTGGCAAAATGAAGATCGAGCTACTTTTTTACTCCTGCGGATCCTTGGTTATTGTCTCAGACGCCCAGGCCTTTATGCGCTTTGTTTTACTGGGCTTGTTAGGCTGGTTTGCTGAAGGTTGTTCCCCATCCTTGTCCAAGATGGCTACTGTGCTGTTTTCCTGTCTCAGTTGGTGGTAGTGAGAAAAGAAGGGCAAGAGAGATTCAGTCAGTTCAGTTCAGTCGCTCAGTCGTGTCCAACTCTTTGCGACCCCATGAATCGCAGCACGCCAGGCCTCCCTGTCCATCACCATCTCCCGGAGTTCACTCAGACTCACATCCATTGTGTCGGTGATGCCATCCAGCCATCTCATCCTGGGTCATCCCCTTCTCCTCCTGCCCCCAATCCCTCCCAGCATCAGAGTCTTTTCCAATGAATCAACTCTTCGCATGAGGTGGCCAAAGTACTGGAGTTTCAGCAAGAGAGATTAGTTAATAATAATTTTTTTACCTGTAAACCAAATTTATTAATTTCAATAACAGTGAGTTAAGGCCCTTTCTCAATCACAGGTCCCATAGAAGCAGATCATGGGGCCTCTAGGGCCATGTCTATTGAATGTAAAGAGATTCTTACCAGGCAATGAAGGAGAACAGAAATTCAAGGACCAACACTGTCTATGGACCCAGTATGGTAACCATTCCTCTCTAGTTTGCTAGTAAAATTTCTCTTTCTTATATTTTGAGTATTCAATGATAACTTTAGAAGGAAAGAAGGAAGGAAGGAAACCAAGATGACCTTAAGTTACCTTCAGTTTGACTAAATGTTAGATAGGCTGTTCCTGACTATAGGTCCCTGATTTCTCTTTCCTTAGAGCACTGACTTTAGACAACTTGTAATTTTAAATTCTTTCTTTTGCCCCTTTAAGATATAAATCTTTGAAGATTTATAAATTTACAATCCAGGTAATGTCATACTCAAACTCCTGGTAGTCATCCCATTTAAATTAAATCTTCAAGAAAGCTAGGGTTCTGAGGGAAGATGGGAACTGGACTTTAATGAGGGACAATTTACAAACACAGATGGCTTATTCCCACTGACCAATCTTCCTGTGAATGTCCTCCAGCACTTTTCCTTTAACTTGCCCCAGCATTTAAAGATATTCACTTCTTTTGGTTCAGCAGAATTGAGTTAAATCTTTCTCTGCTATGAAATAATCTTGATTACTATTTATTTTGAATAGTCTCTTCCTTTCTTTTTAACTAATCTGGTACAATTTTCTTGTTATTATAATTTGGAGGTCTGGGGGTCACTCTTTCCATAACCTTGGCTCTCTGTCTTAGCTCCACATATCCAGTCTGTCCTTACCTAACTGAAATATTGCTGGGGTTACTCCTATCTGTTTCTCTTAACTGCTAGGAGAGTTGTGTCCTTAAAATGATTATAAGAAATAGAATTAAATGCAGGCAACATTTCAACTAGGTGGTGAAGTGGTAAAGAATCCACCTACCAATACAGGAGACACAATAGATGTGGGTTCAATTGCTCTCTCAGGAAGATCCCCTGGAGGAGGAAATGGCAACGCACGATGATACTCTTGCCTGGAAAATTCCATGGACAGAGCAGCCTGTCAGGCTATAGCCCATGAGGTGGAAAAGAGTCAGAAATAACTGAGAAATGAACATGCATACACACACACACACACACACACACACACACAATTTCCACCTAGGCAGAGCCCTTGGGCCTCTATTCTATTTGCCTTTTCCCAGGCTGGCTGGATGGCCAGAAAGTCCCTTACATTCATTTCTTCAACAAGTGTACATTGAATACTCAC
This sequence comes from Redunca redunca, assembly GCA_006410935.1. NCBI lineage: Eukaryota > Metazoa > Chordata > Mammalia > Artiodactyla > Bovidae > Redunca > Redunca redunca. The sequence continues at coordinate 104,376 of SJYQ01002389.1, read as the reverse complement.
TTTGTGTCATGTGATAGGAAAAGGCTTAGGGCTTCCCAGGTAGCGCTAGTGGTAAAGAACCTGCCTGTCAATGCAGGCAACTTAAGAAACGTGTGTTTCATCTCCGGGTAGGGTAGATCCCCTCGAGGAGTGCATGGCAATCCATTCCAGTATTCTTGCCTTTAGAATCACATAAACAGAGGAGCATGGCAGGCTACAGTCCATGGGGTCACAAAGTGTCAGACACGACTGAAGCAAATTAGTATGTACACACACTCACACTGTCCATCTAAATGAATTCACCCTAAGGAACACGCTATTCAGCATTTGGAGATTCCAAACTCTCTCACAGGAGAAGGCAACAGCACCCCACTCCAGTACTCTTCCCTGGAAAATCCCATAGATGGAGGAGCCTGGAAAGCAGCAGTCTATGGGGTCGCTGAGGGTCCGACAGTACTGAACGACTTCACTTTCAATTTTTGCTTTCATGCATTGGAGAAGGAAATGGCAACCCACTCCAGTGTTCTGGCCTGGAGAATCCCAGGGATGGGGGAGCCTGGTGGGCTGCCGTCTATGAGGTCACACAGAGTTGGACACGACTGAAGTGACTTAGCAGCAGCAAACTCTCTCACACAGAAATGAGGTTTTATGAAAGTAATACACTGTATTTTTAAAAACAGCTTTTCTAAAGTATGATTGACATATAAAAGCTTGTATATACTTAATGAATGCAAATCAATAAGTTTGGGGATATGTATACACCTGAGAAGAAAAGTATGACTTACCTAAACAGCATATTAAGAAGCAGAGACATTACTTTGCCAACAAAGGTCTGTCTAGTCAAAGCTGTGGTTTTTCCAGTAGTCATACATGGATGTAAGAGTTGGACTACAAAGAAAGCTGACCACGGAATAATTCATGCTTTCAAACTGTGGTGTTGGAGAAGACTCTTGAGTGTCCCTTGGACTGCAAGGAGATCCAACCAGTCAATCCTCAAGGAAATCAGTCCTGAATATTCATTGGAAGGACTGATGCTGAAGCTGAAACTCCAATACACTGGCCACATGATCCAAAGAACTGACTCATTGAAAAAGACCCTGAGGCTAGGAAAGATTGAAGGAAGGCAGGAAGAGAAGGGGATGACAGAGGATGAGATGGTTGGATGACATCACCAGCTTGATAGACATGAGTTTGAGCAAGCTCCGGGAGCTGGTGATGGACAGGGAAGCCTGGAGTGCTGCAGTCCATGGGGTCGCAAAGAATCAGACATGACTGAGTGAGTGAACTGAATTGAACTGATACACCTGTAAAAACATCAGCGTCAAGGCCATAAACATGACAACTATCTCCAAAAGTTTCCTCCCATCCTTTTTTATTATTATTATCATTTTTTTTTTGGTGTGTGTGAAGTGCAGTGAAGTCACTCAGTTGTGTGTGACTCTTTGCGACTCCATGGACCGTAGCCCACCAGACTCCTCCATCCATGGGATTCTCCAGGCAAGAATCCTGGAGTGGGTTGCCATTTCCTTCTCCAGGGGATCTTCCCAACCCAGGGATCGAACCCAGGTCTCCCACATTGCAGGCAGATGCTTTAACCTCTGAGCCACCAGGGAAGCCCAGTGGTTAGGGTAATTAACATTAAATCCACCTTACTTAAAATTTAAATATGTAACACAGTATTGTTAAAAGGCACCATGATATATAGTACATCTCCAGAACTTATTATTTTCCATAACTGAAACTTTATACCTTTTGACTATCACTTCTTGATTTGTCTTTCCTTCTTGTCCCTGGCAATATCATTATACTCTCTGCTTCTGAGATTGACTGTTTTAGATTCCACATATAATGTGATCACAAAATGTTTGTCTTTCTATGCCAGGCTTATTTCACTTTGCTTAATGTCCTCTAGGTCCTTCCATGTTGTTGCAAATGGCTGGATTTGCTTCCTTTTTAACACTGGATAGTATTCCATTGTATGTATAGACTATATTCTCTTACCCATTTATTCCTCAATAGAAGGGGCATTCCATTATTTCTATATCTTGGTTGTTGTGAATAATTTTACAATGAAAATGAGAGTGCAGATATCTCATTAACATTCTGATTTAAATTTCTAAAAATAACAAATTCTTAGCCCAGAAGAATGATAGTTCAATGAGTAATTTAAAAAGTCAAAGGGCAAAGACTATCTAAAGGCAGGTTGCATAAACATCTACCAAAATATTGTGCACACAGTCATGGTCTTGATTCTCGCCACCAATGGGAGATACTACTATACACTATTAAAAATGTCTACATGACTGATGAAGGATCTGGAAACATACTATAATGCTTCGCTCTTTTGGATTTATTCCTCTTATATTCTATGGCAAGGAAATGAGAATGGTTATCAACTTGGCATTTTGTTGATTAGATCAAGTTACCACAGCAATGCAAGTCAAAAATATCTTCCCCTAAAGAAAACCTTTAATAGCCTATCATTCATGTTTAAGGAGAGAAATAAAAAAAGAGGAAAAAAATTACATTTGTAAGAGGAAGATAAAATTCCATTGTATTCAAGTATTTCAAGCATAAAGCCTTCTAAAATCCACTGTCATCTAATCGCTCTGCTCCATAGGAGTAAACTGTACCACTTGAAAAGCAATTAACTCTTTCAGATCTCAAAGGAGAGAAAAACGTTGTTTATCACTCATCACTGGGTTAGGCTTGAGATGTTTAAGACTATAACACTTACAGTGATCCCTCTTTGGGGTTGTTTTCTATCCTTAGGATGGCATTTTGATGTTTTATAACAACATTTTATCCAAGAAAAAGAAGAAAATATATTGCAAATATTTGAGTATTTCACACTGATATTATCTCTGTGATTTCAGCAAAAGGCTTTAGCAAGTTTCTCCACATAATGACTGAACTCTAACACAAATATTAAACCACAGAACCAAGGACAGTGGAGCCAGAACTTACTAGTCATATTTGAACCCTGTTTATTTTTGAAACTCTTTTAGAGACTAAATTAAACAATCTTTTTAGGTTTTTTATGTCTTGTTATTACAAGTCATTGTTGCATCAATAAATAAGTAGGGGAGAAAGCAGTTTAATAAAGATCACAGAATTTGGAGCCATAGGTACCTGAGAATACATCTCAGTTTCACTGTTTAAGCCTCCTGTGACTTTGGGTAGGTTACATTCTAAGGCCATTTTATCATCTGAAAGATAGTTATTAAAGCCTACCCCAAAATAGTATTTAGGAATTTAGAGAATGAATATCACAGTGTCTGGCATACTGTAAGTATTGCATAATTATATAATTGTTGACTCTTATTATTACATTGATCCAGTAAAATTGATCTGAGGTTGTCATTGCATCATAAGAGAAACATGATTGGAAAGTTAAGCAGGTAATCATTTTATTAGTGAAATAATGAACTTCACAGAAAAGCTATTGTGAGCTTTGCTACTTTACAATAAAGATAATGGGCTTAATAATTTAGCTTCCAGTGATATTAGTCCTATCACTGAGGAAATTAGTGAAGGGGTTCAGAATGAGCATCCCTAAAGTATTCCACTTGACATGGATTATTTTGGACCAAAAACAATCAAGGCCCAAATGACTTAAGAAAAGTTTTTACTTCCCTGTTAACTGCTTAAAATAATTTAAATAGAGGCCTTGGACCAGAAAAATAGCTATCACCAAAGATCACAAAAAGTATGGTATCAGTCTGTGTGTTGTGCTAGATGAAATTTGGCAAGGCCTGTTTTGTTCAAATTCCTCTCTGTGTCCCATTGTCTTTGAAGAGCATGACAAACATGTGTGTACCAAACATTTGCTCTCCCCATTCTCCTGTGAATGATCTCTCTCTTCTCTGAGGTCCTAGAGCCCTATCATCTCCTCCCTAGCTCAGGACGGTGTCTCAGTCTCAATTGCCAGTCAGTCCAGTACCTTTTCATGTCTATATGTGTCTCCTGCACGTATTTCTCTGTTCTGTTCAGTCACTCAGTCTTATCCGACTCTTTGTGACCCCATGCACAGCAGGCCTCCCTGTTCACCACCAGCTCCCAAAGCTTACTCAAACTTATGTCCATCAAGTCAATGATGCCATTCAAACATCTCAGCCTCTTTCCTCCCCTTCTCCTCCTGCCTTCAATCTTTCCTCGCATCAGGGTCTTTTCCAGTGAGTCAGTTCTTCACATAGGGTGGGTGGCCAGAGTATTGGAGTTTCAGCTTCAGCGTCAGTACTTCCAACGAATATTGAGGATTGATTTCCTTTAGGATGGACAAGTTGGCTCTCCTTGCAACCCAAGGGACACTCAAGAGTCTTCTCCAACACCACAGTTCAAAAGCATCAATTCTTCAGTGCTCAGCTTTCTTTANCCACCCCAAAAAAAGACATTTATTGGAATCTAGGTTTCTATTGAATCTGTTAGCAAATTTGGAATACTAGACTTTTTAGAACAAGCTGTTCTGTTAAGCTTCTTTCTTTCCTCCTTATAGACTCCAGAGTTAAGAGCCATGTTGGAAATTCTTAATATATTTTAAACACGTAGAATAATTTACGTGTTTAATTAATTCCCATTTAATTTGACTCTAAACCAGAATTTTAAAGACCAAAGGAGTAATTGCACCATTTTCCCCTCCTTACTCCAATAACTATTTTACATTTTCATAATTGCATTGATCACATTTATTTTATACTCGTCTTTTAAACTTATTTCAGTTGCATTTTCTTTGTATATATAACTCAGACACATAGTTTTATAGGTTATTTGCAAAAAGTGAGCTTATGTCCATACCCTTAGAGATCAAACAAAAAAGCACATAAGGAATTAACATGGGATGAGGAGCTGCCTCCAGTGATTACACAACAATTTAGCTATGTGGCAGCCACTATAATACTCTAATATCTGAGAGAATGACCCTCAAAGAAGAAACTGAATGTCCTTCCATCAATTACTATGGCTTGAGACCACTCCTAAAGAGACGTGTTCGACTACACCCAACTCCACTTGACTGAACAGGGCTAAGCTGCCACCAATGATTATGGGAACTGATTCAGAAAAGTGTAGATTTCTGGCACAAGAAAGATGTACTCCTTTTCTGATTTGGAACCAGTCTGTTGTTCCATGTTCAGTTTTAACTATTGCTTCTTGACCTGCATACAGATTCCTCAGAAGGCAGGTCAGGTGGTCTGGTATTCCCATCTCTTTAAGAATAAGACCCAGTTCCCTTTCAGTCAGTCTCTCCCATCAGGAAACTTACATAAGCCTCTTATCCTTCTCCATCAGAGGGCAGACAGAATAAAACCACAATCAAAGAAAGCTAACCAATCTGACCACATGGACTGCAGCCTTGTCTAACTCAATGAAATTGTGAGCCAGGCCATGTAGAGCCACCCAAGATGGACAGGTCATGGTGGAGAGTTCTGACAAAATGTGGTCCACTGGAGAAGGGAATGGCAAACCACTTCAGTGTTCTTGCCTTGAGAACCCCATGAACAGTATGAAAAGGCAAAAAAATTGGACACTGAAAGATGAAGTGCCCAGGTTGGTAGGTTCCTAATATGCTACTGGTGATCAGTGGAGAAATAACTCCAGAAAGAATGAAGAGATGGAGCCAAATCAAAAACAACACCTAGTTGTGGAAGGGACTGGTGATATAAGCAAAGTGATGCTGTAAAGAGCAATACTGCATAGGAACCTGGAAAGTTAGGTCCATGAATCAAGGCAAATTGGAAGTAGTCAAACAGGAGATGGCAAGAGTGAACATCGACATTTTAGGAATCAGTGAACTAAAATGGACTGAATTAAAATGGGTGAATTTAACTCAGATGACCATTATATCTACTACTGTGGGCAAGAATCCCTTAGAAGAAATGGAGTAGCCATCATAGTCAACAAAAGAATTCAAAATGCTGTACTTGGATGCAATCTCAAAAGTGACATTGATATCTGTTCATTTCCAAGGCAAACTATTCAATATTACAGTAATCTAAGTCTATGCCCCAACCATTAATGCTGAAGAAGCTGAAGTTGAATGGTTCTATGAAGACCTACAAGACCTTCTAACACTCAAAAAGGATGTCCTTTTCATTATAGGGGACTGGAATGCAAAAGTGGAAGTCAAGAGATACCTGGAATAATAGGCAAATTTGTCCTTGAAGTACAAAACAAAGCGGGTCAAGGGCTAACAGAGTTTTTCCAAGAGAATGCACTGGTCATTGCAAACTCCCTCTTCCAACAACACAAAAGAAGACTCTACACATGGACATCACCAAATGGTCAACACCAAAATCAGATTGATTACATTCTTTGCAGCCAAAGTTGGAGAATCTCTATACAGTCAGCAAAAACAACACCAGGAGCTGACTGTGGCTCTGATCATGAACTTCTTATGGCCAAATTCAGACTTAAGTTGAAGAAAGTAAGGAAAACCACTAGACTATTCAGGTACAACTAAATCAAATCCCTTACAATTATATAGTGGAAGTGACAAATCAATTCAAGGGATTAGATCTGATAGACAGAGTACCTGAAGAACATTTGTTTCTAACCTGATTTAATTATTAGACAAGCCAAAAGAATCTAGAAGGTTAGAGGTAAATTAAATTACCCACCTCTACATTAGGAAATCAACCAGTCTTATCTGATAATAATGAAAATACATGACTGATCTTGAAAAATATACTCACTTTAGGATGATGTAAAGACTCACCACTTTGATTACTGGCAAAAAACATCCAGAACAAACATATGAGTTACAAGAGAAAATAATTATCTTAAATGAATGATATTCCATATATATATATATATATATATTTTTTTTTTTTCCCCTACCATGGCAACATGACTATAATGAATTGCTAGAGGACTGATTGCAAATACAATAGATGGCTCAAAAGAATAGCATAACAGGACTTTGTAACAAACAAGGTGATAGTGAAAGTCACTCAGGCTGTTCTAGTCTCCAAAGAAAGTTCTATTGCCATACCTCCAGCCCAAAGACAGGATCCATTTAAGACCAAAAACTCTTGAGTAATTTTTATCAAAACATTGTTAGTGGAACTCACCTCATAAGAAGCTTTAGGAGAAAGTTTAGGTTAGAAGGTAAGAGCAAAAGTTCTCATTCTAAATTTCCTCACTCTGCCACTTTCTGGATGTATTACTTTGGACAAGTATCCTATCTTCTCTTACGTAGTTTCCTCATTTTAAAAATGATTACTGTAAAAGAGAAATTATAATCAAAAGTGCCTTTTTTGTGTATTGAATGAGTTAATATGAGAAGAGCTCTTATAACAGTACCTGACACACAGTAAATACTCATTCTATTTGGCTATTTTCAACTTTCATTTTTCTTTCTTGTCTTGGCCACTTGTTTCAACATCTGTTAGTATATGGTTTCCCTGGCTACCAAGTAAACACAACTACATTCCAAGCCACAAAACTTCCATTTCCTTTTTATCTGCAACAGTGAACAACTCAATTCAGACCTTCTTCCAAAGCCTTCACTTATTTCCAAGTGAGATGTTCTTGACTTCAGCCATGACTACATTCCTTTTTGGCTTATGCTTTGTGTATGCCCAGACTTATCTTTAAATTCTCAAGGTTGGAATCAGTCCATCAACCAAGCTAATCTCCTATCTATGGGCTCAGACCATCTCTATCTCTCATCTTGAATTATCTAGTTCCGTCATAAGCTCATCTGACCAAACTTCAGGTATCCTCTTCCCAATACAGAATAAACATATTCACTCATTTAATAAATATTTAGAAAACTGAGAAACAAACTGAATGATGGGAAATCAGAGGACAAAGAGCCTTCAGTTGCTGGGTAAGCAAGTGAGCATCTGCTATCAGATGTATATTTACAGACAGGGGGTTTCCCAAGTGGCATTAGTGGTAAAGAATCTGCTTGTCAATGCAGNAGAGGACAAAGAGCCTTCAGTTGCTGGGTAAGCAAGTGAGCATCTGCTATCAGATGTATATTTACAGACAGGGGGTTTCCCAGGTGGCATTAGTGGTAAAGAATCTGCTTGTCAATGCAGGAGATGCAGGAAAGATGGGTTCAATCCCTAGAGTAGGAAATGGCACCACCCTCTAGTATTCTTGCCTGGAAAATTCCTTAGGCTGAAGAATGGTGGGCTACAGTCCACAGGGTCACAAAGAGTCGGACACAACTAGTGACCATACAGATGGGTGTTTGAATTGTGTAGCCTGGCCTCAAAGCACTGCCAGAGGCTCTGTCTGTATGTAAGTTGAAATTGCCTGGTTCACATCTGCTTCTTATGGGACCATGCTTTGCATAGCATAACTTTGGATCCTTGGGCACCCAGAGATAACTCAAGGACAGCCAATCTCAAAGTCTTTTTTTTTTTTTTTTAATAATGCTCTATGTCATATAAAAACGAAAGAAAAAAGAAAATAAATGACTTGGGCCAGTCAGACACCTTTGTAAATCTAAACTAAGAATGTTTGGATCCATTAGTGATAGGAGATAAAGTGGAAGACACTGTGAAGGAGAGTTCTGTGCCATAGCAAGCTGTGTTAATTGCACATTAATCATTTGAAGTGCTTGATTGCTGAAAGGAGTTGCAGGATTCACAGAGATTATACTCACAACAGTTTTACTGCAGGCAACAAGTATAGGTCAGCAATAGCAAAAGAATAATATAATTAGAAGGGGTCTACAGAGCTCCAGACACAGGCTTCTTTGCCCTCCTTTTTCTGGATTGGGTCACATGGAATTCAGTCTATCTCCTGGAACCAAACCATCACTGATATGCATGCAAAGCACCTCAGCACCAAGAAGCCCAAAGTCAACACATAGAGGAAATATATCTTAGAATGAAATATCTGACCAGATTTAACCACTAAGATGCTACTGACTCAAGTCATAAATCCAATTATTGTAACTAAACAATGCTTACAGGCTGGCACATTCTTTTCATGGATTCATGATTACAAAACATCATATACTTTCAGTTAAGACATTCTATAGCTTTGACCAAGTGTCATAGCTCTGGAGATAAGCGTGTGATCAATCAGACCATTGGAGATTGGCACCTCTTATGCAGAAGTTCAAACTACAATTGAGTAGAAACTGAGTAAACATAGGAAGCTGCTCAATGAAAAGAAAAACAGAGAATATAGAAGCTAAAAGTAAAGAAACGTGAGCAAGAGTTAAGGAGTGGAGGAGACAACAGTTTTTAGGATTTTGTCCATCTTTAATTACTTTCCAGATATCATTTCATTTTCTTCTTCAGCTAAGCTCATGTGTGCATGCTAAGTCATTTCAGCCATGTCTGATTCTTTGAGACCCAATGGACCATAGACCACCAGGCTCTTCTTTCCGTGGGATTCTCCAGGCAAGAATACTGGAGTGGGTTGCCATGCCCCCTTTGAGTAAACTTAGAACCAATTTTTTATAAAGCAAAGAAAATAAAGACAATACTCTAGGTTGATCTTTCTAGATATGGCAACTATACATCTTTGATCTGAGTCTCTGAGACAAATATTAAGGTTAACAAAGATCAAAAAAGTCATACCTTTTTTGCTATGGATTCTCAATTAATCAATAAATTTATAAAAGTATGAAGATAGGCATCAAATATTAGTTTACTATAAGGAAGCAAGTAAATTAGAATGCTATAGAATGCAAACCCTCTCAAGGCAACAGTTTCAAGAGCCAAAATACAGTAATATTTGAGGAATTAAGGTGACTGTTTCCTTTGCTAGTCTTAGTAATCCAACAAATCAATTCTCACTTCTTAAGAAATCATGAGTTAGCAAGAATAATTTTGATAAACTCAAAGTAAATGAAGTTTTCTCACAGGTATATAAGAACAAGGGATTGAGATTTTCATAACCAAAGAATATAATTGACACAGTAGAATATATTAATGATCTGTTAAAACAGTACAGATAATGCTTTTATCTTTAACTGAAGTTGAGAGGAAGCAGAATACAGGACCAAAATGCACCTGTGGCATGTGGACTATTTTGAGCTAAAGACAATCCAAGCCAAACAGACTCAGAAAGAGTTTTGCTTTTGTTTATTTGTTGTTGATTTTTTAGTCTCTCCCTTAGTTGCCTAAGAGAATTCAGGTAGAGTTCCTATACCAGGAAGCGAATTAATATCAGAGATACACCAGAAAGACATATCTGCATGACAAACAAACATTTGTTTACAGAATATTTGCTTTTCCAATATTCCCCCTGACTTATCTTCCTCACCAGTGAAATCCCCACTCTCTTCCCCTTAGCTCAGAATGGCTACAATCTCAGTTGCCTGACTATAAGAAATCTTCAAATATTTGGACTCCTATACATACAAAATTTAGTGTTTTGCTTCTGTTAATCCATTCTATCAATAACCTCAGATATGCAGATGATTCCACCCTAATGGCAGAAAGTGAAGAGGAACTAAAAAGCCTCTTGATGAAAGAGGTGAGTGAAAAAGTTGACTTTAAACTCAACATTCAAAAAACTAAGATCACGGCATCCTGTCCTATCACTTCATGGCAAATAGAAGGGGTAAAAGTGGAATCAGTGCCAGATTTTATTTTTTTGAGCTCCAAAGTCACTGCAGACAGTGACCAGAGTCACAAAATTGAAAGACACTTGCTCTTTGGAAGAAAAACTATGACAAAACTAGACAGTGTATTAAAAAGTAGAGACATTACTTTGCCCACAGAGGTTCATATAGTCAAAGATATGGTTTTTCCACAAATCATGTACAGATGTGAGAGTCAGACCATAAAGAGGGCTGAGCACCAAAGAAATGATGCTTTCAAACTGGTGCTGGAGAAGATTCTTGAGACTGTAAAGAGATCAAACTAGTCAATTTTAAAGGAAATCAACCCTAAATATTCATTGGAAAGACTACTGCTGAAGCTGAAGCTCCAAAATTTTGGCCACTTGATGTGAAGAGCCAAGTCATTGGAAAAGACCCTGATGCTGGGAAAGATTGAAGGCAGGAGAAGAAGGGGATGACAGAGCCTGAGATGATTAGATAGCATTATCGACTCAATGGACATGAGTTTGAGCAAACTCCAGGAGATGGTGAAGGATGGGGAAGCCTGGTATGCTGCAGTCCATTGGGTCACAGAGTTGGACATGACTGAATGATTAAATAACAACATCAAGTCCTGCTATGCCAATCTTATTATAAGGCCAGCCAAAGAACATAAAAGGGAAGGAAAAAAAAAGTTTTTCTCCCTACAAAGTTCTCTTTGTTCCTTTTCCCCTTAAAAACTGGCCTCCTGGCATTTCCTCAAAGTCATGCACATATGACCATCTACCCTAATAGAGGGGCAAAGAGCATCCCAACCAACCAGAGTAATTTACCTTATGTAGCAAAATACTGAAAGTGAAATTCTGGATAATGAGGTGAACCATATCCCTTAGGGCAGTTACAGCTCTTTGAGTTTATATTTGAGCAAGGATTTGCTCCTGGAAGTCAGTCTGCCACTTTGTGCTTTTGTAGCAAATTAAAAAACTAGTTCCAAACTCAATTCACTGAACATTTTTAATCAACTTCCCTTCACATTAGTCTCCCATTTATCTCTGTGCTTCTAAGATTCTTTCTGACACCACAATTAGGGATGCTGAAATACTGAAATAAAAGGATGTGCTATAGTAACTTATCTTCAGTTGGGCACACACATTATTAGGGGGAAATCTAGGAGACTGCCTACAGAGATATGTCTTCCAGTCCCTTGTTACAGACTTTTCTCTTAAAATAGCCCAAGGGGTACTAATTGGCTCTCCTTGTGCACCCAGCCCAGCACCACACTAGAATTCTTCTGGCTGATGTTGTGTTAAGAAGCCAAATATGGAAGTGTTGTTTCCAAAAATGAATGCAAATGTGAAGAAACAATATGCACAAAAGAATATTTATACAATATGAAAACTAGTCATTTAAAAACACTGATCCTATACTAAATTCTCCTCTTAACAAATAATTGGAGTCAAGATAAGAGGTTGAAGAAATGAGTGCTAAAGTCTTCATTGTAAATAGATGGAATCAAAAGACTCTGTAGCAGTCATTCTGCCTTATGATAATAGAAAAATAGTCAAAATACTTTATTTAAATATAATCATAATCTAAACTTAAATATATAACTTTCCAAAATATATGAAGATAAAAAAATAAACTCTGTGAAGCAAATTAGTAAAAACAAAGGACCCAGCACATCTGATCTTATTGACTCACTTCTCCTTGGTGGAGACTGAAGTCTGGGTGATGCGCAGCATGCTCTCCTTTTCCATACAGAAGCTATCTTTCTTCCAAGGGATCACTTACACGAGCATAACTTCAGCTTGCAGAAACTGTTAACAGTAGGGCTNAGATTGACTTCACTGTACTAGAAATAGAGTGAATGCATTCTCTAGAATGATCCAGACATAGAGCTTTATAACTTACAACAAAATCACTCTATGATTTCTCTTAGAATGTTTTTTTTTCTTTTCCATCAAAATTCATAGACAAATACCGTTGGTAGCTTGATAGGAATTGCATTGAATCTATAAATTCACAGACCTAGAACAAATAATTTCACAATTTGTATGGAAATACAAAAAACCTCGAATAGCCAAAGCAATCTTGAGAAAGAAGAATGGAACTGGAGAAATCAACCTGCCTGACTTCAGGCTCTGCTACAAAGCCACAGTCATCAAGACAGTATGGTACTGGCACAAAGACAAAAATATAGATCAATGGAACAAAATAGAAAGCCCAGAGATAAATCCATGCACCTATGGACACCTTATCTTCAACAAAGGAGGCAAGAATATACAATGGATTAAAGACAATCTCTTTAACAAGTGGTGCTGGGAAAATTGGTCAACCACTTGTGAAAGAATGAAACTAGAACACTTTCTAACACCATACACAAAAATAAACTCAAAATGGATTAAAGATCTAAATGTAAGACCAGAAACTATAAAACTCCTAGAAGAGAACATAGGCAAAACACTCTCCAACATACATCACAGCAGGATCCTCTATAACCCACCTCCCAGAATATTGGAAATAAAAGCAAAAATAAACAAATGAGACCTAGTTAAACTTACAAGCTTCTGCACAACAAAGGAAACTATAAGTAAGGTGAAAAGACAGCTTTCAGAATGGGAGAAAATAATAGCAAATGAAGCAACTGACAAACAACTAATCTCAAAAATATACAAGCAACTCCTACAGCTCAATTCCAGAAAAGTAAAGGACCCAATCAAAATATGGGCCAAAGAACTAAATAGACATTTCTCCAAAGACATACAGATGGCTATCAAACATATGAAAAGATGTTCAACATCACTCATTATCAGAGAAATGCAAATCAAAACCACAATGAAGTACCATTTCATGGCAGTTAGAATGGCTGTGATCCAAAAGTCTACAAACAATAAATGCTGGAGAAAGGGGAACCCTCTTACACTGTTGGTGGGAATGCAAACTAGTACAGCCACTATGGAGAACAGTCTGGAGATTCCTTAAAAAACTGGAAATAGAACTTCCTTATGACCCAACAATCCCACTGCTGGGCATACACACCGAGGAAACTAGAATTGAAAGAGACATGTGTACCCTAATATTCATCACAGCACTGTTTATAATAGCCAGGACATGGAAACAACCTAGATGTCCATCAGCAGATGAATGGATAAGAAAGCTGTGGTACATGTACACAATGAGTATTACTCAGCCATTAAAAAGAATACATTTGAATCAGTAATAATGAGGTGGATGAAACTGGAACCTATTATACAGAGTGAAGTAAGCTGGAAAGAAAAACACCAGTGCAGTATACTAACGCATATATATGGAATTTAGAAAGATGGCAACAATAACCCGGTATACGAGACAGCAAAAGAGACACAGATGTATAGAGCAGTCTTTTGGACTCTGTGGGAGAGGGAGAGGGTGGGATGATTTGGGAGAATGGCATTTAAACATGTATAATATCATATATGAAACGAGTCACCAGCCCAGGTTCAACGCATGATACTGGATGCTCGGGGCTGGTGCACTGGGACGACCCAGAGGGATGGTACAGGGAGGGAGGAGAGAGGGGGGTACAGGATGGGGAACACGTGTATACCTGTTGGATACATGTTGATGTATGGCAAAACCAATACAATATTATAAAGTAATCAACCTCCAATTAAAATAAATAAATTTATTTTTAAAAATTCATAGACAAATAAATATACTCAGACTTGCTTTTCTTCTATGCCAAAATTTTAAGTGTATAAAAATCCTAACTTTATGAATATTGTGAAGCATGCCAAAAGAGATACATCCAAATCAGTATCAGGTGTCAGCCTTTCAAGCCATTAAAAATGCACAGTAACTGAACAGTGTTAACTGAAAAGTCTTTTGAGGCATGGTGATTCTATAAACTGATGAACCAAAACAAAATTCTGAGCTGTTGGCAATCTTTAAGTCCAAAGCAAAGCATTCCATATTATGATTTATAATTTTAAGTGGACTGAGCAATCATGCCTCCCAGGAGAGTTGAAATCGAATTTGCCACAGACAATTAAGGTAACCAATCAATGTTTCTAAGAAAAATATAATTTCCCAAAGTAGGTCAAAACAGCTTAAGGTCACACATCCAAATGAAATATGTTCACACCTTCTTATTTTGTGGAGACATAAATTTGAATTAATTATCCTAGTCACAAAATATTTTATCATCTAAATGCAAAGTATAAGCAATCTATAAAAAACAATGCGAGAGAGTTCATTGCTGCATTTTAATAAAGAGCTTTAAAAGTAACAGCTGGGTTGTATATATATAACATACCAGCCTTTTTAATGTCAAAGATAAATTGCCATTCCAATGGGACAATAGCTCTAACTTCTATCACTAATGAAAAAAGGAAAATAAAAAATAAAGAAAAATAAGTTTTCAGAGGCATTATTTATAAGTGTGGAAATGATGTTCAAGTTGAGATTTAAGAGGCTAAGATCAATTTGCATGAGGTTAAGAGAAATAACCAAATAGAAATGCTTTCCAGACTCAGACCCCTTCTTGCCACCAACACAATCCTCATACTGACCTTGAAGCTAAGTGTGGCCCCCCAAATATTGTCCATATTCCACTCATTAATCCTGTTCCATCTATTCAAATCTTAATCATTTTTTATGACAAAGATTAAGATGCATCTCTTTCCTGAAGTTCCCTACTAATAGCCCACAGAAGTTTCTTCTCTCTCTAACCCATTGTGTACGTTTCATGGGAACATAGCAGTCTGTACAGATGGAGAGACCTTTGATTCCTACATACAGAAGCTTTGGAGCTTCTTAAAGGCAGACATTCCTTTTATTTCTCTGAATCCCTATGTTGTCTAACAGCTTGTTTCTAACTAAGTGATATGATAGCCTCTGGTGGTGGTTTAGTCACTAAGTGAAGTGATGTCTGACTCTTACAAATCTATGGACTGTAGCCCACCAGGCTTCTCAGTCCATGGGATTTCCCAGGCAAGAATACCGGAGTGGGTGGCCATTTACTTCTCCAGAGGATCTTCCCTACCCAGGGATCAAATCTGGCTCTCCTGTATTGCAGGTGGATTCCTTACTGACTGAGCCACCGGAGAAGCCATGTGATATCTTCTAGCTATAGCTATGTCTCCCTTGAATTCAGCTGTTCTCTTTCAGTCTTTCAATTGTTATCAACTGGCCATCATGCGCTAGTGTCCTAGGCACAAGAAAATGTTAGGGAACAAGAGAACTGAGGTCACAGTTCAGTGAGGGAACTGGAATCTCATAGTCCTATATAATAGCCTATCCACCCTAAAGGGAGGAACTTAAGTTTAAGGAGAATTTAATTCCTGGGAAACAAGAAAGACTTTCTGGTGGAAATTTTAGATTTTTCCCAGGACATGAGAAGGAGATGAAGAAAAGTGTTCACAAAAGATGCCCAAATAGATAAAATACTGAGATACTGTAGAGTAGAAAAGCCAGCAGTTCTGTGCAGGGAACTTAAAGAAGTTCACCATTGTGGGTGTATGAGGGGCAAGAAGAGAAGTCAGGGGAACAAGACTTGGGCAGTTTCCTAGTGCCAGGTCATGAAAGACCTATGTGCTCTTAAAGATATTGAACTTAAAGAGGCATAATGGACAACTGAAAGAGGATTAAGAGAAATAACTCAGAGAGCGTTACAGATTGACAACAGAAGAGTATCCTGCGGGGGACCATCTGGAATAATTGCAATAACTAAAGATTGGAGGAGGCAAAAAAGGATCGAATTGAGATTCAGAAAGAAGTAGTCAGAGAGGTAAGAGAAAAGAGGGAAAGCATATTGTCACAGAATCTAAGAGAACAGAGTTTCACGTAAAAAAGTGCTGAGCAACCCAGAGTTTACACCTTGGCTTCTAATATCCATCACCAATAAAAAGAGTCAGGCTTCCTGGAGAAATTGTTGACTGCCATATAGGGCCAGTTAATGTACAAGATCATCCAGAAGTATTTGGCAGTGCCATAAATTAAGAAAGTAATATAAAAATACATACACATTGATGAGCACAAGTAAATGGGATACAGGAGACAACTGAAAGATCTCCCAGTAGCCAAAACTGAAATATTTTAAGTAAGAAAACAAAGTAGTTTTGAATTGTAGCCCAAAGTATAAAACATATATCTATAAATTCACATTAATGTAAATAAATGATTTAATAATTAAATAATAGAAACTAGAAATTTTTCCTATGTAGTTTTCCAAAAAATTTATGTAGATATCCCATCCAAAATGAAGTCATGCATAACTCCCTACTCTTTATGTGTGGGCTGTATATAGCGACTTTTTTCCAAATAGTGTAATATAGAAGAGAGAAAATATGAATTAATTCAGGGAGAGAAACCTTATAAACAGTACCCTAGTCAGGTAATCAAGGTCAATGACAAATCATATTGATATTATGAAATGTAATGCAATATGATAAAATGGCACTTTACTCTGGATCCTCCCAAGACCCTGTGGATGTGCTCAGTTGCTTCAGTCATATCTAACTCTTTGTGATGCTATAGGCTGTAGTCCACCAGACTCCTTTGTCCACGGGGATTTTCCAGGCAAGAATACTAGAGTGGGTTGCCATGCCTTCCTGCAGGGAATCTTCCTGATCCAAGGATCAAAGCTGTCTCATGTCTCCTGCATTGCCAGGCAGTTTCTTTACCACTAGCACCACCTGGGAAGCCCAAAGATGCATAACCCCACTCCAATTATGAGAAATCTCAACTGATAGACCTTCTGAAAAATATCTGACCTATTAATTTTCAAAACTGTCAAAGTCTGAGAAACTTTGACAGTTAAGAGGGATCCAAGGAGTCATGACCAAATAAAAATGTGGTATCCTGGGGGAGACCATAGAAAAGAAGAGACATTAGGGAACAAGGGAAAATCTGAACAAGGAATGAACTTTAGTTAATTATATTGTATTAGCACTGGTCCATTAATTATAACAAGTATGTCATACTAATGTAAGATGTTAATAATAGGAACACTGAATGTGAAGTCCATACTATCTTCACAAGAATTATGTGAATCTAAAAATGTTATAAATTTTATTTTGAAAATAGAACATGTACAACCATGTCAAATGCAGCCAAAATAAAAGGAAGATACACATTGATAAATATCCTCTGGCTTTTCAGGGCTTGGTGATCTTCAAAGATTTGTTCCAAAATAGTGGAGGGACAAAAGCAATACTGTGGTACAAAATAAAGACGAAGACTTGAAACACATAAGAAATCCTTTTAAAATGCCTGATTCTAAAGGAATGAACATAAAGAGTAGAAACAGAAAAAGAAAGTGAGATTAAGAAGAAACAACTTTACAAAACAAAAGATAGTAGAGAAATAAGCTTTTAAACAATGAAGTGAAAAATTTGTGTACAAAAGCTTAGAAGGAGTAACTTCCAAAGATATTTTTGGTGTGGAGACTGTTTCACCCCTCATATAAGATAAGTCATTTTCCTGTTTTATACTTTTCTTACATGAGCAAAGACTCTGAGCCAGAGATTAGCATTTCAACTCAAGATCATTACACATAGGCAAAGAAGAAGTTAGGTTACGGTGAGGTAGAGCAAGGACTTAGCCAACCCTGTCAGGAGCTCTGAAAAAGACTTGCTGGCAAGTTGAGTTGAAATGCTAATCTGTGTGACCCCATAGACAGCAGCCCACCAGGCTACTTTTGCCAGAGAAACATAAGCAGAAGTCCCCAGTCACTTTTCTGTGAAAAATTATCTAACTTTAATAATTACAGAAGTATTAAAAGTTATTACTACACAGGCCAAATTCCTCCAGAAAACACTTTTTCATACAATCTATAAACTCTGCCCACAAGGACACAATGTGCCAAGTGAAGGCCCTTAAAACAATGGCTTCAGGTCCGCTCATAGGCATCATGGACTCCATTAGTTGTACTGAAATAGTAATTTGCTAAACGATACAACTGAGGCTCTTAGAAGTCTATTGACCTTCAAAAAATAAGCCTCCAGCCTCCATTCACTTGCTAATCAGACATAATATAGTGTATTTTGGCTCATATTTCAATAACAGCAGACTTACTTTTAGAAAGTGGCTTATGGAGAAGGAAATGGCAACCCACTCCAGTACTCTTGCCTGGAAAATCCCATGGACAGAGGAGCCTGGTAGGCTACAGTCCGTGGGGTCACAGAGTCAGACACAACTGAGTGACTTCACTTTCTTACAGTTCATATTTCTGATGTGACATCTCCTCAAGTTCACCTACCTTTTGGAGCCTTTTAGCTCCTACTGACTCATCCGATGAGTTGTAATTAATTTACCTTTTTTTCTAAGAGGGAATGTATCTGACTATTGAATAATGAAATGCATCTTCCATGGAGGGATGCTGCCACCCGTACTCCTTTTCTGATTCAGATTGGATCAGATCGGACTGACAGCCCGTTCTCTACCCAGTTGGTGGCTCCTTAGGCTATTTGGCCAAAAAAAAAAAACACAAAAAACCCCACTCCAGAGAAAACAAGCAGCTGCATGAGCGTGAGCAGAATCTTTAGCTGTGAACCAAGAAAAGAAGGTGGTAAGACATTCAGATCTCAGGTACCACCAATGCTCAGTATTCCTAACTACGATCTAAACTGAGTCTCCTAGCCTGTGCAACTCGATTGTAGACAAAACGTTGTAGGCAAAACTACATTAATTGGGACATAACCCTTGCATGGCCAGAGAATGAATGGTTCCCTGATGTGATTTCTAGTCAGGTAAAATACTAACATGTCCTAGCCTATTGTAAAAAGCCTTTTCTTTTAAAGGCTTGGTTAAGCTAGAAAGACAGAACCTTTCCAAGTGTACAATTTTTAGTTTTGTCAGACACTATCACACAGCAGCTCACCTGTTATAGGAGTTTCAACTGGTCCTTAAAATTCCCTGGTGCCTTTTTGTAGCCAACTCCCATCCCCACCTCAGGAAGCCACTGATGTCTCCTGTCCATGTAGTTCTTCTCTGGAATGCTCTGTAAATGGAGGCTTTTCACTTAGCATGAGGCTTCTGAGGGTCCATTTGTGTTTTATCTTGTTTTTATTCCTTAGTATTTCATTGTATGGATGTACCCGTCTATCCATTCACCAACTGGAAGGATATTTGAGTTTTCAGATTTTGGCAATTATGAATAAAACTATTATATTCATAAAAAAAAAGAAAGTGGCTTAAATGTGTAAACGGATGTTTAAAAATTAACAAAATTTAAAGCAACATTAAAGGTGGAGGGTAAGCACTAAATAACACACTTGGAAAAATAAATTTCTTTTAATGTTAGCCAAATTAGAGCATCAGTGAATAAAGAATTTAAGGTTAAACTAATACCACAGGCAATGGACTCAAGTTAATGAAAGGCAAATAGCACATGGGGTAGGAAGGGCTCCCCCAGGTCCTCACAAGGCCCTATAATTACTTCCAACATTGTGTGATTCTGTGTGTGTGTGTGTGTATATTTTTATAAAGAGAGCCCTCAAAGTTGTAATAACTTGACACATAGACCTGAATACCACCCTTACTAGAAGCATACAGACATACAAAATTTGAATAGTATGTGAAAAAGTAAGGAATGCATGGTAATTTGCATCCCCCAATCTAGAATATTTACACTCCCACTGTCCTGAAATAAAATGTCACAGATACACCTCTGTGTAATGGAACATCTAACTAGACATTGACAAATGTCATCATGGCAGATAAGTTCAATGTTCAGGTTAAAAATTTGGTATAGTATACATGTGAAAAACAATTTAAGAAGATAAAAAGTAATTTTTAAACTACTATTTTTAACTGATATTTAATTGAGCACATACTATAGGCCAGGCAGGGTATTAGGCCTTCAGCAAATAAACTTCAAATGATCAGCCGAATTCAAATGAAAAAAAAAAAGCATTTTATGTTGGATATGTGAATAGCCAATGCACACAACTACAGCTTCAACAGTTGAGCTTATAGTCTGTGAATTTGAAAGAAATAAAGATAAAGAGATGTCTAAAGAACCATTCACAATGCCATCAGACTTGTTCACTATATAATCATAGACGATTACAGCTGCATAAGAGTTGTTCTCATATCTTCCAGCTCTTTGACCTTACATATATTATATATTGACTACACTCCTCATTAAGAGTTAGTTACTTTAAAGGCACTATTCTGCATGGAGAAACTGCCAAAGGCAATAGAAAGTGAAGTAATAAGTAAAACAAGTGGAGTAATAACCATTAAACATTCATTCATTCAACAAATACATGTTGTATACAGAACCGACTCATCATGCTCTAGGTGCTTGCCTGAGTTTGTTCAGGCTGTTATAACAAAATGCCACCTACTGGGTATCTTAACACAACAGAATTTTATTTCCCATAGTTCTGGAAGCTGGAAGTCCAAAATCAGAGTGCCAGCATGGCCAGGTTTTAGTCAAGGCCCTCTTGTGGATTGCAGACTGCTGGCTTCTTGCTGTATCCTTACATGATGGAAGAAGGACCCAGGCATTCCTCTAACTCTTCTTTTATATAAGGCACTAATATCATTCGCAGAGATACCACAGTGATGATTGGAGTACCTCCCAAAGGCCTCACTGACTAATATCATCACATTTGGGGGTTAACATTTCCCCATACAAATTCGGTGGGGACACAAACTTTCAGACAAGAGCAGTGCTGGACTAATACCAGTGAGCAAGCAAGACATAATTCCTTCCCTAAAGCACTCACCGAGAGCAGGAAAATAAAGAGCAATTACAATACATTGGAGTTATAAGTATAAAAGCTATGTGCACGGTGCTCTGAGAACACATGGCAGGAGTATGGGACCCAGAGTTTAATAGTGTAACCTCAGAGTGAAAGTATCTAATCTGGATCTAAATGAAGATGACAGAGGGCTAAAGTATTACAGGAATTTAAAACTAGTCAAAATATTCAGAATATAGAATACAAGAAGAATGAGTAGAAGAATAAGAATACAAGTATATTCTTGTATAAGTGTATTCTTGTATGTGTGCATATATATGTATATAAGTGTATTCTTGTATATTCTTCTGTATTCCTGTAATATTCTTGTATAAGTGTGTTGGTCACTCAGTCATGTCTGATACTGTGCGACTTCATGGACTATAGCCCACCAAGCTCCTCTGTCTATGGAATTCTCCAGGCAAGAATACTGGAGTGGATAGCCATTTTCTTCTCTGGGGACCTTCCCGACCTAGGCATCAAACCCAACTCTCCTGCATTGCAGGCAGATTCTTTACCTTCTGAAGCCCATATTCTTGTATATATATATGGGCTTGTACAATATACTTGCTAATTTACAAGAATTCTTGTATATATCCTTGTATGATATAAGTATATTGTTGTATGAGAATGCAAGCCAGATCACCAAAATCTTGCCTCTCCATTTGAAAGAGTTTAAGACTGACCTAGGATGTTAAGAAGAAAGACAGCATGGTATTTGGAAGCAGACCAAACTTCACATCCTATCTTCAATAAAAATTAGATGATGTGACCACAGCATATTATTTAACTTGTCAGAGGCTCAGTTTTTTCATCTGTAACGAATGAATAACAACTTATTAAACAATGTTGTGTGAAGCAAATAAGGTAATATATGGGTAAGCACTGTGGGAAAAAAAATGTATAGACATGTTCTACAACTATAAGATGCCATTATTGCATGAATGATTGCAAAGTGTGCTTAGGAAATGACACTAAAATTGAAGACAAAGTGCAGCGATATCCAAAGGCTACTCAACCAAGAGGATCTATGCTTTCTTCAGCACAGTTGATGTATGGTCGAGAAGGAAGTCTGACAGCACAGTTAGTGCAGTCAGCACATTCCACTGCATCACAGCACACAGCTCCACAATGCAGCTGCGGCTTCTTTCATCCAAAAAGGGCAAGGATATTCAGAAGGACGCTGATTGCTGAATTCACACATTTGGCATTGCATTCATGCATGTGGGAAAGGTTCTATTTGTAACCCTGAAGGTCACTTTTCTGAATCAAAAAGGTAATACTGACGGCCAATTCAAGAAATGATAATTATGAGCATAACAGCAGATCAAGGACTCTTCATTTTGAAGAGTTTTCTGTGTGTTGTTGTTGCTTAGTCACTCAGTCAAGTCTGACTCTTTGTGATCCCATGGACAGTAGCTCTCCAGGCTCCTCTGTCCATGGGATTTCTGAGGAAAGAATACTGGAGTGGGTTGCAATTCCTTTTCTATGGGATATTCCCAACCCAGGGATCAAATGAACCCATGTCTCCTGCATCGGCAAGAGGATTCTTTACCATTGAGCCACTAGTTAAGCCCTTTCTGTATGCTAGGAACCTTGAGTTGAATTGCATACACACACACTCACAAACACACATGCATATAGTGATCTTATAAGGTTGAAATGAATATTAGCTCCATTTGATGGACCTGAGGATTAGACAAGACAAATAATTTTCTCAATATCACCAATAGTGTTAGATTTGGTATAAGAACCACTTATTCATCTGACTCCAACGTGCAGAACCTTAAATAATAAGATACAACACTGTGAAAAATATGGAAACTCTTAATTCTGGGTCAAAATGATGCCACCAATGCAACCAGTCCCAAATTATTACTGAAAAATCAATGAAAACAAGGAAAAACTACTAAAACTTTAGATATACAAATATAGGGTTAGAATCTAGGAAGAATATCTACTTAATATAAGACTATATGGATCTTGATTTAGAAAAAATGGCCAGTGCCATAACTGGATGGCATATGAAAATGTAGACTCATGAAATTGATTCTGAATTAACCCAAGTTCAGTTCAGTTCAGTTCAGTCACTCGGTCGTGTCTGACTCTTTGCAATCCCATGGACTGCAGCACGCCAGGCTTCCCTGTCCATCACCAACTCTGGGAGTTTACTCAAACTCATGTCCACTGAGTCAGTGATGACATCCAATCATCTCATCCTCTGTTGTCTCCTTCTTCTCCCGCCTTCAATCTTTCCCAGCATCAGGGTCATTTCCAATGAGTCAGTTCTTCACATCAGGTGGCCAAAGAATTGGAGTTTCAGCTTCAACATCAGTCCTTCCAATGAATATTCAGGGCTGATTTTCTTTTGGATGGACTGGTTGTATCTCCTTGAAGTCCAAGGGATTCTCAAGAGCCTTCAACACCACAGTTCAAAAGCATCAACTCTTCAGCACTCAGCTTTCTTTATAGTCCAATTCTCACATCCATACATGACTACTGGAAAAACCATATACCTTTGACTAGATGGACATTTGTTGGCAAAGTAATGTCTCTGCTTTTTAATATGCTGTCTATGTTGGTCATAGCTTTTCTTCCAAGGAACAAGCATCTTTTAATTTCATGCAGTCACCATCTGCAGTGATTTTAGAGTCCAAAAAAATAAAGCCTCTCACTGTTTCCATTGTTGCCCCATCTATTTCCCATAAAGTGATGGACTCATTGAAACATGTATAATATCATGTAAGAAATGAATCGCCAGTCTAGGTTTGATGCAGTATACAGGATGCTTGGGGCTACTGCACTGGGATGACCCAGAGGGATGGTATGGGGAGGGAGGCGGGAGGGGGGTTCAGGACTGGGAACATGTGTACACCCATGGCAGATTCATGTTGATGTATGGCAAAACCAATACAATATTGTAAAGTAAAAGAAAATAAATAAATAAAATAAAATCTGGGGAAAAAAGGCTCTTTAGTTCATCTTTGCTTTCTGCCATAAAGCTGGTGTCATCTGCATATCTGATGTTTTTGATATTTCTCCCAGCAATCTTGATTCCAGCTTGTGCTTCATCCAGCCAGCATTTCGCATGATGTATTCTGCATATAAGTTAAATAAGCAGGATGACAATATATAGCCTTGACGTACTCCTTTCCCAATTTGGAAACAGTCTGTTGTTCCATGTGCAGTTCCAACTGTTGCTTCTTGACCTGGATACGGATTTCTCAGGAGGCAGGTCAGATGGTCTGGTATTCCCATCTCTTGAAGAATTTTCCAGTTTGTTGTGATCTACACAGTCAAAGGTCTTGGAGTAGTCAATAAAGCAGAAGTAGATTCTTTTCTGGAGCTCTTGTGCTTTTTTTGACAATCCAATGGATGTTGGCAATTTGACCAAGTTCAGCCAGACCTTATTGTTGTGGGTTTCTTTCAAAGTCTTATGAATGTATCACTATGCACCCCAAAGTTGTATTTTATCTTGAAGACAATAGGATTGGTACACTAATTCTGCAAACATAGAATGTTTGGATTTTAGCCATTAGATAAGACCTTTTATTTTAGCCTTTTGGATATTCTGAAGTAACATGAGCTAGTACCTTTAGCTTAAGGTGTAAATAATTTAAGTACATACTCAGTGGGAAATTTTTTAATGAATTGATAGCCATAGGTACCAGAGAAGGCAATGGCACCCCACTCCAGTACTCTTGCCTGGAAAATCCCATGGAAGGAGGATCCTGGTAGGCTGCAGTCCATGGGGTCGCACAGAGTCGGACACGACTGAAGCGACTTAGCAGCAGCAGCAGCAGCCATAGGTACAGCTATTCTGAGTTAGAATATACCAATACAGCTGTTCTATATTCGTATACTAGAAGAGAAAATATTCTCCAAATTATATGCTGCTACTGCTAAGTCACTTCAGTCATGTCCGACTCTGTGCAACCCCATAGATGGCAGCCCACTAGGCTCCTCTGTCCCTGGGATTCTCCAGGCAAGAATACTGGAGTGGGTTGCCATTTCCTTCTCCAATGCATGAAAGTGAAAAGTGAAAGCCGAAGTCACTCAGTCGTATCCAACTCTCAGTGACCCCGCGAACTGCAGCCTACTAGGCTCCTCCATCCATGGGATTTTCCAGGCAAGAGTACTGGAGTGGGGTGCCATTGCCTTCTCCTCCAAATTATATAAAGGGATCTATATAAATAGTTCACTGGTTTGATTACAGAATCAATGTGTTCCAAGTACTAGATGATGTAAAATGTTAATAGGCACAAATAAAAGTTTCTGCTCTGAGATCTACAAACTAAGCACAACAGGATGGAAGCGAGAATCACTGACAGTCAATTTTCAATATCAGGAGCTTCACTTCAGAAAACACAGTTGACAGGAAGCCAATAGACATACACAGGCATGGAACAAAGATTTCAAAGCAGACGATATGACTCAGTGTCTCAACAAGATGGCAGTGTTTATGACCTGGAGGCAAGCTCTGTCTCATTCTCACATGCAGGAGTGTGCCTGAGTCAGTGTTTCACCTCTGATGGCACCACTGGAAAAAGTTATCATAAAGAAACATGTAGATCAAGGACTAAAGACTAAGCACATAATTAGAAAGTCAAGAAATTCTAGTAGTATTTAAAATCTTTAAAAATGAAAACACCAAGACACTTCCTACTGCTTTCTGTAATAAATATGTCATCTTATTATGAGTAAAGGGCTGTTTGGCAAGACTGGAGTCCGGACAGAAATTGGGAGTACTTGGAGAAGGCACTGCAATAATATGTGAACACCGCTATGAAATCCCCAAAACTCCTACTCTGAACAAAGCTTGTGATATCACATTGTTTGCTCTCATGAGGCTTATAGGCTCCAAGGACTCAATAAAATCTTCTAAGTTATATGAATGTCTGTTTTCTCTATACTACTCTGAAATCCTAAGGAATCTTGCATATAAAACAAAAGCTCCCCTTAATGGTAACAAAAGGCATCCAATAAAGAGCTAACAAATAAATAAATGAAAGTCATTAGTTTCACAAGAGAAGAGAGTCAGAAGCATTCTTATAAAGCTATCTTAAAATTAAATGAGGACATTAAGATTCTAATTAAATATTAATTGTTATTGAATACATTTTTAAAATGCGATTGACATACCAGAATAAGGATTAAACTAGAATAACTATCTTGAAATTCTTGAACATTACAAATACCCCTGACGACTATGGGAGGAGTCCTGAGGAACACTTCACACACACACACACACACAGACATGTTCCAACTGAGCCAATTATTATAACTATAGAGAAGCTTCAGAATAGCCCTAAGCCAGCCATAAAGTCTCCTCCCCACACAAAATCTCAGCACAGGTCTCTAGATTTCCTTCATGATTTATCTTTTTTCCCTCCTAATTTTCAACTTAGTTGTATGGGATACCCTTTAGTGCAAGAGATTTCTTTCCAATAATAGGTTAAAATATTGTATGTCTTAGAGGATGTGTTAGAAACAACACATAAAAGATATATGTGTGTGTGCAGAGAGAGAGAGTTTTATGATGAGGGATTGGCTCATGTAATATTGTTGTTTAGTTGCTAAATCATCTTTGACTCTTTTGAGACTCCATGGCCGGTAGCCCATCAGGATGAATACTGGAGTGTGTTGACATTTCCTTCTCCAGGGGATATTCCTGCTCCAGGGATCAAACCTGTGACTGCTGCTTGGCAGCCAGATTCTCTACCAGTGAGCCACCAGGGAAGCCCTCATGTAATTATGGAGGCTGACAAGTGACAAGCCTCAACTCCTGAGCGAGTTGGCTAGCTGATGGTGTAGTTCTAGTCCAAATCTGAAGGCCTGAGAGCGAGGAGAGCCGACAAGAAAACGTTCACTCCTAAAGCCAACAGACTTGAGAGTCAGGAAGAGCTGAAGTTTCAGCCAGAGTCCAAAGGCAGGAAAACTTGATGTCACAGTTCAAAAGTAGTCAGGTATAGTTCTCAACTGTCCCCAGCTATTTGAAGAACTGGGAATCCCTGGTGGCTCAGATGGTAAAGAATCCTCTCACAATGTGGAAGACATGGGTTTGATCACTGGGTTGGGAAGACCCCCTGAAGAAGGGAATGGAAATCCACTGCAGTATTCTTGCCTGGAGGATTCCATGGACAAAGGAGCCTGAGGGCTACAATCCATGGAGTCACAGAGTCAGACACGGCTGAGCAACTAACATTTTCACTTTCATTTGAAGTCAGTCTTTTGCTCTTTTCCAGCTTTCAAATGATTGGATGAGGCCCACCTAGATTAGAGAAAGCAATCAACTTTACTCAGCTATTGATTTAAATGTTAAACTCATTCAGAAACCCCTTCATAGAAATACTCAGAATAACACGTCTGATCCACATTTGGGCACCCTGTGATCTATGTAATTTGACACATACAATTAACCATTACAGGGGATAAACATAAGAGAATTAGAGTAGTTTCCAGTTGATGTGTAAGGTTTACCCATGAGGAAACTGGAACACTGACTTGGGGAGATGCTCTTTTCCCTGATGCTGTCCTTGTTCCTTGGAGAGGTCACCATTCTCCCATTGAAAATATATCTTGCCAGGGAGAGAGAGTTTTGAATTAGTAGATGCAAACTATTACACATAGAATAGATAGACAATGTATAGCACAGGGAACTATAACCAATGTCTTGGGGTAAGTCATAATGGAAAAGAATACAAAAAAGCATGTATATATGTATATAACCAAGTCACCTTGCTATACAGCAGTAATTAGACAGAACATTGTAAGTCAGCTATCAGTTCAATTCAGTTCAGTCACTCAGTTGTGTCCAGCTCTTTGTGACCTCACTGACTGCAGCACTCCAGGCTTTCCTGCCCATCACCAACTCCCAGAGCTTGCTCAAACTCATGTTCGTCGAGTTAGCGATGCGATCCATCCATCTCATCCTCCGTTGTCCCCTTCTGCTTTCAATCGTTGCCAGCATTTTATTTAAAAAAATAAAGAAACTATACCCTCAGGAAAAATGCATTATTATCCCTTCGATTTGCAGTCTCTGATTCTCCTCCATCTTTGGTAGGTAAAGGCTAATGCCCTACATTCCTTATGAAAGAGAAATCTGGGGGTGAAAGGAAGAGGGGCATTGCCTGTAAAGATATTTTGAACATTAGCTGATTAGACCAGAATGTATTTTGTAAGAGAAGAGGTCTTTTATTTCTTTTTCATCCTCTCAGCAAGGCCTAATACCCACTCTACCTGTTAGAGCCTGTCTGTGGATAATTTAGTAGCTTCAATTTGTACACTACATCAAAACTCCCATTAATCTCTTATATTCTATGGCTACTGCTATTTTATTATTTTCCTTTGTGTCATAAATCTCTCAACTTATACTTGGCAGCAGAGTTGAAACCAAAACTGACATTTGATACCAGCTACATTGGCTAAAACGTTTCCCCTAGGTTGCCAGATCAGAAGAACAGTCAGGTTCAAAAAAATTCAAAGTCACTTTTATAAAAGTTTCCCAACCTTAAGGTTTTTCTTTCAACTGAGTTTCAGAGGGATTTATGCTGGCAAGTTTTATCTTCCTGAATAAAAATAATTGCAAAGTAAGCAGTATCTAAACAGGGTATACAGAACTGAAAGAAAAATAAACAGAAATTAGGGGAACTAAGAAATGAGACTTTCAAAGGAAAAGCTAAGCTCATACGTTATTCAAAGGAAAAAAGCAGTTAGTATGCCTCAGAAAAAACTCTTCAGGAATACGGAAGAAAAGTCAAGAACAGTATGCCACACCAGGAGGCATAAAACACTGTTCATAAACATCCCTGATGTTTACTTATTAAAGTAAATATTATCTCTTTTGTTCAATTTTAAGAGGTAAATTTAATTAATTTTAAATGTTTTTTTTTTNATTTACTTAATTTTAAATGTTTTTTTTTTTTAATTTAATGACATAGCACTTAAATTCACATAATATAAAATGCTGTTGATAGGATATTTGGCTTATTATCAATAATATTCTTAAACATTATTTGTTACTGAAAGGTGGATTTCCTAAGCAATTAGGCATGGGAGCATTCTAATTAAAAATTAAATCAGTGTTCAAATAAGCATAATCGAATAATCACTGTAATTCTCTGAAACACATTAACAGCAGGAAGAGTATCTGGTTTTATCACATTTTTAAAAAAATCTCATCATCCCTACAGTAAAACTTCTCTGAAAATACATTCAGAATGACTTTTTTGGGAGGCTATCTGAGTAATACTTTGAATTAAAGTGGTTGTGTGTGTGTTTCTTAACAGAAGGTAGAAACTACAGCATTGATGGATCCAGCAAAGGAATGAAAAGGGACTCCAAACAGTGCAAGAAGCACTGGGGTAGGAGTGGAGTAGAGGGTTTCTAAAGTCCCTTGAAGTCTTGAAACACAGTGATTTTAAAAGATCCAAAAGAGTTCTTAACCTAGATTATCAGAATTATCAAAGCAAAGATATTTAGATGAAATAGGGCAAAACAATTATTGAAGGCATAGAGACTCTGGAGCCAGACCACCTGAGTCCAAGACCCAGTTCCACCACTTATTAGCTGCATGATTTTAGAAATGTAACTCAGTTACCAGTTCCTTTAAAAAAGAAAAATCACAATATCAACACTTTAAGGGTCATTGTGGGAATTAAATCAGGTAATAACATGTGAAGTCCTAGGATGGTGCCTTACACATAGTAAATGGTCAACAGATTCCTAAACTGGATCTGTTATTTGGATATGAAGTTGGCACACACCAGGGGACAATGTAGGTCAGAGTGACAATCCTGAACCTACTGCTTAATCCTGTGTGACTTTGGGCATGTTATTTAACCTCTCTGACCCCCTATTTTATCATCTTCAAATAAGGTAACTCAATATTTATGCCACAGGTTGTTAAGATGGTTAAACGAGAAAATGAGGGCTGAGTTCATAACTAAGGAGGCTTAAGTGTGGGGTCCCCTAGAAGGAATAGATATATCCCAATTGTGGCACAGGGCCTTGGTACTCTCTACTGTGCATTTAACAATGACTTTTAATCATGTACTGCCTTTTTTCCTCTAAAACTATTGGAAATAAACTTTTTTTTTTTTTTAATGAAATTAAAAGCTTATAGCAGGGCTTGCAAAGGTTTCCCAGTAACATGAACTGGTTTGTCAAGTACTGAAGCTTTTAGCCAAGCCTACTCGGGCACCAAAGTAAAGGGACCACATGTGTTCATCTCATTTCTTGGCTGGGTGAATTTAGAGTTTATAAAACAGTCAAACACAAATGAATTAATCACCTGTGTTTCATGGAAAAAAATGCAAAGGATCTTGTCCTCTCTGTTTTCCTCCTTACAGTGCTGCTGCTGCTAAGTCGCTTCAGTCATGTCCGATTTTGTGCAACCTCACAGATGGCAGCC
Organism: Redunca redunca; assembly: GCA_006410935.1. Lineage (NCBI taxonomy): Eukaryota > Metazoa > Chordata > Mammalia > Artiodactyla > Bovidae > Redunca > Redunca redunca. The sequence goes on along the minus strand of SJYQ01002389.1, from coordinate 73,745 downwards.
CACCAGGCTCCCCCGTCCCTGGGATTCTCCAGGCAAGAATACTGGAGTGGGTTCCGTTTCCTTCTCCAATGCAGGAAAGTGAAAAGTGAAAGTGAAGTCGCTCAGTCATGTCTGACTCTTAGCGACCCCATGGACTGCAGCCCACCAGGCTCCTCCATCCATGGGATTTTCCAGGCAAGAGTACTGGAGTGGGGTGCCATTGCCTTCTCCGCCTCCTTATACTATATTCCTTTAAATGGTGACACCATTTAGAACCAGCAGCACCTTGTACTAGCTACAGAATATGGGAACAAGTGAAGTGGCATTTTTTCATAGTTCTAAAGACCAGTGTGTTTCAAACCAGACTGACACAAAAAACGCTTGGAAGAGGAGTTCTGACCTGGATGCATGGTGAGGCTTTGATTTGCCTGATCTGACTGCTAATGAGTATAATTCTGAGTCACCTGTGTCATTTGGACATGTTCCCTGCAGACGAAACAGCCAGGCCAAGCATCAACCAGGGGAAATAATTTCAACTGCTGCCAACTTGGGCATGTTTCCAAACAGAATCAAAGCAAATACACTGTGGGATTTGGAAGAGAACCCCAATCTCTGCAGTCTCCCTCGGGACTTCCTCAATCTGTGTCTTACTTTACTGTCTTCAGGTACATTAGGCAGCTGAAGGGAGAGGATAGTTTTATCCAGAGGATTTAGGTATTAAGCAACTCTTAGCAGAGAGGAAGGTGGCAGAAAAATGGGCAAGTCAGAGATTGGCAAGTTCTGCTCATCTCATTTGCAAATGTAAAAGTAGTGTCTCAGGCCACTGCTGTCTGACTCACTTACTCTTCACTTGGCTAAAGTCTCTCATTCTCCTCTGTTGAGACCTCTCTCCACATCTGCCCTCCAAGCTATGTTAGGCCTTATGTGCATATATTCTCTGTGGTAGGCAAAATTCTAAGGTGCACCCCCTCCCAATGCTCACTGTGACATATATGCCATAAATAATCTGTGGGACAGTGATGAGGTTCTATTCCAGGGCAAAATCCACTTTGAGAAAATAGATTATTTTGAATGGGTGTGACTTATTTAGGAGAGCCCAGGCTTCCCTGGTGGCCCAGATGATAAAGAGTCTGCCTGAAATGCAGGAGACATGGGTTTAATCCCTGGGTTGGGAAGGTCCCCTGGAGAAGGAAATGACAACCTACTCCAGCATTCTTGTCTGGAGAATTCCATAGACAGAGGAGCTTTTTGGGCTATAGTCATGGAGTCACAAAGAGTCAGACATGACTGAGTGACTAACTTTCACTTTATTTTAAAAGGGACCAACCTCTTCCTGAAGAAAGAGATTCAAAGCATGTGAGACATTCAGCAGAGAGATTATCCACAGCTGGCTTTGAAGATGGAAGAGTCCACCCACATAGCCTAGAATGTGGACTGAGTAGGGCCCCAATTTACAGTCAGCAAAAAAGAAATGAGCCCTTTCTTCCTCCAGCTGTAAGGCACTGAATTAAACATGTGAGTCTGAAAAAGAATCCTAACTCAGATGAGAATGCAGCCCAGTGATGCTGTGATTTAGTCCAATGAGACCTTGAGCAGAAAAACTAGTCTTGCCATGTCTGGATTTCTGACCTACAGAACAGTGACCCAATAAGTGGTGGTTGTTCTAAGCTACTGAATTTTTGGTAATTATGAAGCAATATAGAACTAATCCTAATATGCTGCATTAAGATTCCATAGGATCCTGTACCTACCTTTGGGAAACTGACCTAAGCTCTGTTATGATAAGGACTTTATTTCTTACTCACTCTTCTGTCTCTAGCACCCAGCTTGGTGCCCAGAATATAGTAATGCTCAATGAAATATTTGTTAATGAATACACACACACACACACACACACACACACACACACACATATAAACCCAACTTTTTAAGTCACATTATTTTCTATTAAGTAAATTAAAGTATTCCAATCATGAAGTTAGAGAGGGATGATATTTTCATTTACATTAAATTATGTTATTTCTATCCTTTTTTATATAATATGTTTTATTGATTACTTTCATTCATTTAAATAAGACAATAAGACTGAGACTATTCACATGCAGAGTCAAGAGGTATAGTCATCATCTATGGAGTTCATCCCATCCAATCCTTGTTTATCAGCCTCTGAGTTCCGCACTCTGGTTTTGAATAGCACACTGCATGCTTGCATGTATGCAAAATGAGTTTCCATGGGTGCTCCAGGCCACTTGTAGCAAAATGATATATGATGTTTCCCTTAAGAAGATGTTTTTTAAATCTCCTTCCCTCTCTAGTATTGCTTTCTCACATACCCTGTGATTGTTAACTCAACCACACCAAAGAATATCTAGCTTCATGCCATCACCCCTGTCCTTGCCCAAGCCCCCTACACATTGTATCTGCTCATGAGATTGTCCTCTATTTGTGTGACCTATGACATCCTCAATGCATGAAAAATGTCACTTCATTCATCAAGATCCATATTAAATGCCAACTCTAAAACTCTCCTTGTTCTTTTTTTTTTTTTTTT
>SJYQ01002389.1:60457-70985 GCA_006410935.1 Redunca redunca | reverse complement strand
AGACCAGGGACAGAATTGAGACTTGATACAAATGGACATTAATGTACTTGGGCATGCAATGTTGAACAAAGGTTTAATTTTATGTTTTTCTAAATACAAAAAAAATTGTATTGAAAAACAAAAATATATAACTTTAAAAAATATGTAACAAAAATACATAACTCAGGAATTTATTATGTACCAAGTGCCTTACATGCTTTATTAATTTGAGCTTTATGATACATCTGAGATAGGTAAAGAATATCACTTCTATTTTGTGAGTTAGGATTGTGAGTCTTGGAAAGTTATAATTAGTCCAAGGTCACATGCCTAGTCAGTGTCAGATTGGTGTGCCCAGTCATGTCTGACTCTTTTTTGACACCATGGATTATAACCCACCAGGCTCCTCTGTCAATAGAATTCTCCAGGCAAGAATGGAGTGGGTTTCCATTTCCTACTCCAGGGGATCTTTCCAACCCACGGATCAAATATGTGTCTCCTGCATCTCCTTCACTGGCAGGCTGATTCTTCACTACTGCACCACCTAGGAAGGTAGTCAATGTCAGAACCAACACTCACACCCCAGTCAGACTATGCTCTCTACCCATGAGAGGTGAAAAAAGTATAACTCTACATTGATGCAGTGGTTCCCTGGATACCTAACTCACCTGGTAAAAGACAAAGGGAAACAGAACTCCAACTGGACTGGTGCTTTACAGAATCAGAGGCTTGATAAATTGTACCTGTCATCCATCAAAGAGAATTGGACTAAGACTCTCTGGGTTAAAAATTATCAGAGAGTAAATATTCCATCATCAGGGTTTCTCAATATTGGCTTTCTTTACATTTTCTTGTGGGAAACTGTTCTAGGTTCTGTATTGAAATGAAATTGAGCAGCATCCATACCCACTACCCACCGGAAGCCAGTAGCACTTTCCAACCAGTAGTGATGACCAAAATGTCTCCAGATATTGCTGAATATCCCTGACCAGGGTGAGATAGGAGTGACAATATAACCTTAGGCTGAGAACCAGTGTCCAAGTAGAACAAACACTGAAATAGAAGTTAAAAATCTGGGTTCAAGTTCTCCTATAAATCATATCTTTCAACTCTTGGTCTCCTCATCTGAGAAATATTGGAAAATCTTCTCCCTAGATCCTAGGACTCTTGTAAGAACAAAAATACAAAATCAAATGAAATAATGTCTGATAAAACAGCTGCAGCAAGAATACTAGTATTTTAGTTCCCTCCATGAATTACATAGTTTAGAGTTGTAATATGTGAAAAGCACTGAACTGGATGTTGGAAAAGTAGAGTCCGATTCTGGAATTTGCTGGTGGCTCAGAGGGTAAAGAACTTACCTTTAATGCAATGTACATGACTGAGCGACTGAACTGAACTGAACTGAACCAGGGTTTGATTACTGGGTCAGGAAGATCCCCTGGAGGAGGAAATGGCTACCCACTCCAGTGTTCTTGCCCAGAGAATTCCATGGACAGAGGAGCCTGGAAGGCTACAGTCTATGGGGTTGCAAAGAGTCAGACAGGAATGAAGCAACTAACACACACACACACACACACATCTGACACACATACACATTCCTGGCTCTGCCTCTAGCTATCTATATTTCAAGGAAAGGTCACTTCCTGAGACACAGTAAAATTTTTTATTATTGTTATCATTATTGATATTGCTATTAATTTGCCTGGAGATTTTATCTTCACACAGAAGTGCCAAATTTCTTTTGGAAAATTGTTTTTCCCTCACTACATGTAGCCCTATGGTATGGTAAACACAACAGGTGAAGCCTTCTTCTCATCATATCTGCATAGCCATGGGGCTACCACATGACCCAAGCTCAGACTGTAAGTTGCTCTTGTCCAGAGCTTTTCTTCCTGTTCAGGGGAGACACAGATGGGCATGTTGCTAGAATCCCACTGCTCTCTTGCTAGGAACCTGTTCCTATGATTCTGCCTTCTAGCCTTTCAGAGTTGCCTTTTCATCTCATTTCTATGAACTCCTTATATCCTTCTGTATCAGAGCCTGCTGATTGCCCCTACCTATGGATTCTGCCCTCTTCCTTAGGAATAGTACCCTAAATTTTTGTTTGACACGTTGCCAACAAGAATATAACTTATATATCTCAGGTTCTTTAGGCAGATAGGTCAGGCTGTTAGATTAAGTTTTGGTCAATGGGGTATAAGCAGAAGTATGTGTGCAAATTCCAAAAAGTGTCCTTAAGAGGAAAGATCATGACATCTTTTTTCCTTCTTTTTTCCTACTGATTGGAAGATAGACATAATGACTGGAGCTCCAAGAATCATTTTGGACTATAAGGTAATCTTGGGAATGTAGAAAATTTGCATAAAAGAAGGATCTTGATTCCCTGAACAGAGCACTGTAACAGAGCTGAATTATTACTAAAAATCTTGAATTTGACAGGGAAACACACACACACACACACACACACACACACACACACCATTGTCTTGATTACTAGGATTAGTATCTCCTTTCATTGAACTAATCGTAAAAAACTCACACTTTTATTTCAGTTAACCCAGGCTATTGTCTATTGTTTATGCCCCTTTAAAGTGAGAGTGATTGAAAATTCAATTTAAATTGGGTTAAACAGTATGGAAAAAATAACATTTGCTTACAAAACTGCAAAGTTCTGGTAACCCAGACTTCAGGCAAAATTTAATCAACACTTCAAACAATGTCTCTGTCTACTACTTCAAACAATGTCAGTTTGTCTACTATGCTCCCCTCCAAGACTTCAACTTCACTTTCAGTTCCCTGTATGGTGATTCTTTTGCAGCTTCAGCAACCCTTCATGAACTGGAGAGAAAGGTTGAAGTAGTTTAATACCTTACATTTTCACTTTTTCTCATTGGGAAATGACAGTCTCTCCTGTGCAAAAATCCTTCCAATAAATAAAAAAGATGTTTTCCTCCAAAAGAAAAAACAAAACAAAACAAAACGAGAAATGTTAAGAATCTTTCCATCTCATTGGTTCTCACTAGATTAGGAACCTATCCTTGAGCCAGTCACTGTGGACAAGGGATTTGACATATTGATTGGCTTCTATATATCAGGCTTCTTTCCTGATACTGGAAAGTGGGTCATCCCTGCATAAACCATATAGCTTAGAATAGGTGAGGTAGTTCCTGAAAGCAGAAGGTAGCTTTATTTATCTATAAAACAAGAATAGTAATATTTATCCTACCTATCTAAAAAGGTTAAGATGATTAAATCCATGAAAATATTTGAAGGTGTTTTCTCAAAGTTATGAAACTACAGTTGACCCTTAACAATGCAGGAGTTAGTGGCACAGGCTTTCCACGCAGTTGCAAATCCACATGTAACTTACACTCAGCCCTCTGTACTCGCTGTTCCTCCATTTATGCCATTCTGCATTTTCAGATTCAGCCATCCACAGGTCACATAAAATTGTGTACTTACTACTGAAAAAAAAAAAATCTGAGTATAAGTGGACCCACATAGTTGAAACTCATGTTGTTCAAGGGTCAACCGTACTTATAGATTATTAGCAATCTAAGCTAGTAGAGGTGATGGAATTCCAGTTGAGCTATTTCAAATCCTGGAAGATGATGCTGTGAAAGTGCTGCACTCAATATGGCAGCAAATTTGGAAAACTCAGCAGTGGCCACAGGACTGGAGAAGGTCAGTTTTCATTCCAATCCCAAAGAAAGGCAATGCCAAAAATGATCAAACTACCACACAACTGAACTCATCTCACATGCTAGCAAAGTAATGCTCAAAATTCTCCAGGCCAGGCTTCAACAGTACGTGAGCCATGAACTTCCAAATGTTCAAGATGGATTTAGAAAAGGCAGAAGCAGAGACTGAATTACCAACATCTGCTGGATCATAGAAAAAGCAAGAGAATTCCAGAAAAAAATCTACTTCTGCTTTATTGACTATGCCAAAGCCTTTGACTGAGTGGATCACAACAAACTGTGGAAAATTCTTCAAGAGATGGGAATACCAGGCCACCTGACCTGCCTCCTGAGAAATCTNAAAATGATCAAACTACCACACAACTGAACTCATCTCACATGCTAGCAAAGTAATGCTCAAAATTCTCCAGGCCAGGCTTCAACAGTACGTGAGCCATGAACTTCCAAATGTTCAAGATGGATTTAGAAAAGGCAGAAGCAGAGACTGAATTACCAACATCTGCTGGATCATAGAAAAAGCAAGAGAATTCCAGAAAAAAATCTACTTCTGCTTAATTGACTATGCCAAAGCCTTTGACTGAGTGGATCACAACAAACTGTGGAAAATTCTTCAAGAGATGGGAATACCAGGCCACCTGACCTGCCTCCTGAGAAATCTGTATGCAGGTCAAGAATCAACAGTTAAAACTGGATATAGAACAACAGACTGGTTCCAAATAGGGAAAGGAGTATGTCAAGGCTGTATATTGTCACACTGCTTATTTATCTTATATGAATAGTACATCGTGAGAAGTGCTGGGCTGGCGGAAGCACAAGCTGGAATCAAAATTGTGGGGAGAAATATCAATAACCTCAGATACACAGTTGATAACACCCTTATGGCAGAAAGTGAAGAAGAACTAAAAAGCCTCTTGATGAAAGTGAAATAGGAGAGTGAAAAAGTTAGCTTAAAACTCAACTTTCAGAAAACTAAGATCGTGGCATCTAGTCCCATCACTTCATGGCAAATAGATGGAGAAACAGTGGAAACAGTGACAAACTTTATTTTGGGGGGCTCCAAAATGACTACAGATGGTGATTGCCATGAAATTAAAAGACACTTGCTCCTTGGAAGAAAAGTTGTTATCAACCTAGATAGCATATTAAAAAGCCAGAGACATTACTCTGCCAACAAAGTTCTGTTTAGTCAAAGCTATGGTTTTTTCAATAGTTATGTTTGGATGTTGAGAGTTGGGCTATAAAGAAAGCTGAGCACTGAAGAATTGATGCTTTTGAACTGTGGTGTTAGAGAAGACTCTTGAGGGTCCATTGGACTGCAAGGAGATCCAACCAGTCCATCCTAAAGGAAATCAGTCCCGAATATTCATTGGAAGGACTGATACTGAAGCTGAAACTCCAATACTTTGGCTACCTGATGGGAAGAACAGACTCATTGAAAAAGACCCTGATGCTGGGAAAGATTGAAGGCAGGAAGAAAAGGGGATGACAGAGGATGAGATGGCTGGATGGCATCACCGACTCAATGGAAATAAGTTTGAGTAAATTCCGGGAGTTGGTGATGGACAGGGAGGCCTGGCGTGCTGCAGTCCATGGGGTCACAAAGAATCAGACACAAATGAGCAACTGAACTGAACTGATAATTTTATAGACTTCCTCACTTTGTAAAAACAAATATTTATGATGTGTGTATGTGAGCTCAATTGCTTCAGTCATCTTCGACTCTTCATGACCCCATGGACTGTAGCCCACAGGCTCCTCTGTTCATGGGATTTTCCAGCCAGGAATACTCGAGTGGGTTGCCACTCTCCTCCAGGCTATCTTCCTGACCCAGGGGTGGAACTTGCATCTTCTGTATTGCAGGCAGATTCCTTACTGCTGAGCCACAGTGGAAGCCCAAACATGGCTTCATGGTCTTGCTTCAAGTGGCCCTGGCTACCCCTCTACATTAGTCTCCCCTCTCTCCCCTTGCCCTGTCCTCTGAAATCATATAGAGCTCCTCTAGTTTCTTCACTCATGCCTCAGTCTCTCTTGGACTAAAACTTAATATTTCCCATGCCTGTGACCCCATGCCAATCATAGAGTGCCTGCCAGCACCACCAACAGGGTACCAATTTGATAATCCTACTTCCATACTCAGCTTAACATCTTTCTTTTTCAGTGAACCCCACCCCCCAAATATGAAGCATGAGACCTAAGAGAGTCCTCCATTATTTGGCTTATTAGCATATCATGTTTCTACATTCAAAATCCTGGTCATCATTTGTTTAATGCCCATGTTTCCTAATTTTCTCTAAATACCCTGAGTTCAGGGCACTATATCCTCAAAACTTGTACAATATTTAAAATATAATGGTATAAAATAAATATGTGTTTAATCAATGAATCCACAATGGCCCATAGAGTTTATTTCTAGAAATCAAAACTAGTAAAGTACATGAGGAAATGAAATATCACAAATGTCTACATACTACAGAAACATGAATAGGCACATTGATAAAGGCTTCAGAGGATGAAAAATAGCTGAGCACTAAGTTATATTTATGACATCTTCAGTTTGATGTGCTGCATGTAATCTCTGACCCTTAGCTTTTAGAACTTTAACATGTTACAATTTGTTTGATTTCATGAAGCTCTCATCTTTTAAAGTGAATTTTTTTCCTAATACAAGGGAGTGAGGATTATTTCTTCTTTTGATAACATTTATCAGCACTTTCTGAGATAGCTGATAACTCCCTAGGTTCAACGACTCTGTGACTATATTCACTCAGTGAAATCTTAAAATGGCTACAAATCAGCAAATCAAATCCAGCCCTGGGAGGCATGGATCCATGTCTTGGCTCTTCTGTCTCAGGCTTCTAGGAAGGGGTTGAGAGGGCACAGAAAGGAGATACAGGTAGGAGGTAGGAACAAGCAAGCCAGAGCAGATCATAAAACAACTCCAGGTTGTTAACAGATATTGAAGCTGTCATCAATTTCAGTTCAATATAAGATAGTTTCTCTTTGTCAAAGTTCTGCTTTTAAAATGGGACATAAGAGGTTTCTAACCCTAGGACAGGAATTTAACCATGATGGATAGATGTTCCTAAAAAACCATAAAGAGACAATCTGAATAGTAAGTTTGACTCTGAGATGGATTTTTCAGAAGTCTCTTGTGACCCTTTAAATCTATTTTATAAAAGGGGTATTTTAAGTTGATTTAGTGAGGTGGCTAAAACTTAATTAGTTATCAAATAATTACCTAATGGACCTTTTTTGAGATATAAGGTTGAGCCACATCTCTAGCTGCAATGCAATTAATTTTAAATTTTATAAGCCATAAAAAGTAATCACATCCCTATGAATCAACTAAGGTGAAAAGATAATATTTAGATGCTGCACTGACACCAAGACACCTAAAGCAGGTTAATTAGGTGGCAATTAGTAAGAAGAGTGCTAATCACCACACTAGTCTTATATTATGCAAATGAAATTACATTTCAGTTAACAGTTAAGAAACCAAACAATTCAAAATGTATGGGCAATAACAGCAATCAGCATGTTTCACAGAAGCTGAAGAAAAACTCTCCAGGAGGGGAAGTTTAATCTTGCTCTTAATTTAATAAGATTGGGATTGTTTTACCATTATTGTGCATGAATAAAGAAGTATAGCCCAATATTTTAGAATTGATATCTGCCATATCAAAAGTGATTTATAATAGACGATTCTAGAATTATATGTGAAGGAAGAAACTCATGGTCCATTTGGCTGAGGTCTCTCCTTTATGAACAGGAGGAAACTACAACTAAGAAAGCATGAATGACTTGGTTAAATTTAAGCAGTTAATTAGTGACACATCTGGATGGAGATTTCAGGGTACTGTTATAAGAACACTATGTGACAATACTTACCATAAATAGTAGAATACAAGTTTTAAGAGTCTGGTATTTGGAGTCATGCTCATCTGGTCTTTCACTTTCTAGCTGTGTGACTGGGAAAGTTATTTTACCTCTCTAAGCTTAAATTTCCTAACCTATAAAGGATAAGAGTACTCACTTCATTCTATTGAAGGTATTTATTTAAATAAACCATGCAGAGTTTGGCTTAATGACTAGCATATAGTAAGCACCCTCAAAATATTAGCTATTATCACTAACACTGGTTTTATAAAAATATGTTGATATAATTTGAGGAGCTCAGAAAAAGTAATCCCTTTCCCTCCCAGGAAGTCATATTGCTTAAAATCTTCTCATTGAATTTTTTTTTTTAATTTTTGATTGTTCATTTCAGTTCAGTTCAGTCACTCAGTCATGTCTGACTCTTTGAGACCCCATGAATCGCAGCACACCAGGCCTCCCTGTCCATTGCCACCTCCTGGAGTTTACTCAAACTTATGTCCATTGAGTCAATGATGCCATCCAGCCATCTCATCCTCTGTCCTCCCTTTTCCTCTTGCCCCCAATCCCTCCCAACATCAGGGTCTTTTCCAATGAGTCAACTCCTCACATGAGGTGGCCAAAGTATTGGAGTTTTAGCCTCAGCATCAGTCCTTCCAATGAACACCCAGGACTGATCTCCTTTAGAATGGACTGGTTGGGTCTCCTTGCAGTCCAAGGGACTCTCAAGAATCTTCTCCAGCACCACAGTTCAAAAGCGTCAATTCTTCGGCACTCAGCTTTCTTCACAGTCCAGCTCTCACATCCATATATGACCACTGGAAAAAACATAGCCTTGACTAGATGGACCTTTGTTGGCAAAGTAATACTTCCACTTTTTAATGTGCTATCTAGCTTGGTCATAATTTTCCTTCCGAGGAGTAAGCGTCTTTTAATTTCATGGCTGCAATCACCATCTGCAGTGATTTTGGAGCCCAGAAAAATAAAGTCGGACACTGTTTCCACTGTTTCCCCATCTATTTCCCATAAAGTGATAGGACCAGATGTCATGATCTTAGTTTTCTGAATGTTGAGCTTTAGGCCAACTTTTTCACTCTCCACTTTCACTTTCATCAAGAGGCTTTTTAATTCGTCTTCACTTTCTGCCATAAGGGTGGTGTCATCTGCATTATTAGTTCAGTGAAAATATCACTGGAAGCCATAACACTCCATCTTATTTTGAGCTCAAACCTTAGCAAAAATCAAAGTGCTAATGGTAACTGAATACAAGGGCCCGGGGACTTGAGACTTCTGGGATAGAATGTATGAGTGATTCACAGGCAAAGCAAATTGGGGCACAGAGATGTTCAAAAGGAAAATAGACCATACAAAATAAATATCACTGTCTTTCTCACTTTGCCAAGGATGTCTCATTGGGAAAATCTAGGTCAAAAACATGCCTCTATGAGTACAACTGTTGACATGCGAATTATCAGGTTTGGTGGTTTTGTTTTCAAGTTGTGTAAATATAATCAAAGATAAACAGTGATTTTAGTTATTTTGACCAATATAAATTACTTGGCTAAAACCACCCACGTTTGAGGAAAAAAAAAAAAAAAAAAAAAATCATTGGTCATGCTTCTGTTTTTACTTGAATTATCAGTATAAATACAGTTTCCATTGCTGGCAGGGGTCAGAGGTATTACAAAGAACTCACCCATGAGTAAAAGTGACAGAAGGGAAATGAGCAACTGAGGCTTTAAAGTGTTTTCTCTGTACATGTAGGAAACTGATCATTTGAAAACCTCCTTAATATATATTCAGAAAAGATGGTGGAGGAATAGGACGGGGAGACCACTTTCTCCCTCACAAATTCCTCAAAAGAACATTTCAACACTGAGCAAACTCCACAAAACAACTTCTGAATGCTGGCAGAGGACATCAGGCACCCAGAAAAGCAGATCATTGCCTTCAAAAACAGGTGGGGAAAATATATAAAAGACGAAAAAAGAGACAAAGGAGGTGGGAAGGGAGCTCTGTCCTGGGTAAGGAGGCCCGTCCTGGGAAAGGAACTTTAAGAAGAGAGGTTTCCAAACAGCAGGAAACACTCTCCCTGCCCAGTCTGTGGCAAGCCTTGGAAGCATAGAGGGTAACATAACAGGAAAAATAAATAAATGAATATTTAAAACCAACAGATTACAAACCCAACAGTAACTTCCCCAGCGGAAAAGCAGCACAGACACCTGCATCTGCCACTAGCAAGTGGGGGCAGGGCAGGGACGCACGGGAGGAGCGGGCTGCAGGGCTTTGTAAGAATCGGGCAGGAACACCCGGCACGTAACCAGAATGAACTAACTTGGGCTAGTAAACCAGACTGGGGGAAGCTAACCACGCGAAAAGCTCGAACATAAGACACTGCCAGGACCGCGCACAGAACAAAGGACAGAACGGAAATAGCTGGGTGCAGACCATCCCCTGCCAGGGACAGGTAGCCAGAGCCGTAAGGGCTGGAAAGGGACAATCGCAACCTTGGAGAGACTTCTCCTACCAAACGGCAAGCAGGCTTCTTCGCTAAAACTTTTGGGGGTGCTGGTCAGTCATCATCTGCCTCACAAGGGGCGCCAGCAGTACACCCAGAAAACTGAGCAGCAGAGGCGAGAAATGTGACAAGTCACAGAGACTGCATTCACCAAACACCTGAGACACTCTGACCCGGGAAGGGCACGAAATACAGTCCCAACCCAATCTGAGCCTCTGGGGAATACCTGAGCGTGGAACCCGAGCAGCTTAGACCAGGGAAGGGCACGCAGCCTAGGGCCGTCCTCAGACAGTTCCCAGCAGAGCAACGTAGAGCCCGAGCGGTTTCTGCACCACGAGCAGGGGCAGACCCAGCGGGGCTGAGACACTGCGTACACATGACAGTGTTATTTGTGTGCAGCATCCCTCCCTCCCCACAGCGCAATTGAACAAGTGAGCCAAAAAAAAAAAAAAAA
>SJYQ01002389.1:33577-46033 GCA_006410935.1 Redunca redunca | reverse complement strand
ACTATAAAACACTGATGAAAGAAATCAAAGAGGACACTAATAGATGGCGAAATATACCATGTTCATGGATCGGAAGAATCAGTATTGTGAAAATGAGTATACTACCCAAAGCAATCTACAGATTCAATGCACTCCCTATCAAGCTACCAGCGGTATTTTTCACAGAGCTAAAACAAATAATTTCACAATTTGTATGGAAATACAAAAAACCTTGAATAGCCAAAGCAATCTTGAGAATGAAGAATGGAACTGGAGAAATCAACCTGCCTGACTTCAGGCTCTACTACAAAGCCACAGTCATCAAGACAGTATGGTACTGGCACAGAGACAGAAATATAGATCAATGGAACAAAATAGAAAGCCCAGAGATAAATCCACACACCTATGGACACCTTATCTTCGACAAAGGCGGCAAGAATATACAATGGATTAAAGACAATCTCTTTAACAAGTGGTGCTGGGAAAATTGGTCAACCACTTGTAAAAGAATGAAACTAGAACACTTTCTAACACCATACATAAAAATAAATTCAAAATGGATTAAAGATCTAAATGTAAGACCAGAAACTATAAAACTCCTAGAGGAGAACATAGGCAAAACACTCTCTGAAGTAAATCACAGCAGGATCCTCTATGATCCACCTCCCAGAATACTGGAAATAAAAGCAAAAATAAACAAATGGGATCTAATTAAAATTAAAAGCCTCTGCACAACAAAGGAAACCATAAGCAAGGTGAAAAGATAGCCTTCAGAATGGGAGAAAATAATAGCAAATGAAGCAACTGACAAACAACTAATCTCAAAAATATACAAGCAACTCCTATAGCTCAATTCCAGAAAAATAAACGACCCAATCAAAATATGGTCCAAAGAACTAAATAGACATTTCTCCAAAGAAGACATATGGATGGCTAACAAACACATGAAAAGATGCTCAACATCACTCATTATCAGAGAAATCCAAATCAAAACCACAATGAGGTACCACTTCACACCAGTCAGAATGGCTGCGATCCAAAAGTCTACAAGCAATAAATGCTGGAGAGGGTGTGGAGAAAAGGGAACACTCTTACACTGTTGGTGGGAATACAAACTAGCACAGCCACTATGGAGAACAGTGTGGAGATTCCTTAAAAAACTGGAAATAGAACTGCCTTATGACCCAGCAATCACACTGCTGGGCATACACACCGAGGAAACCAGAATTGAAAGAGAAATGTGTACCCCAATGTTCATCGCAGCACTGTTCATAATAGCCAGGACATGGAAGCAACCTAGATGTCCATCAGCAGATGAATGGATAAGAAAGCTGTGGTAGATATACACAATGGAGTATTAGTCAGCCATTAAAAAGAATTCATTTGAATCAGTTCTAATGAGGTGGATGAAACTGGAGCCTATTATACAGAGTGAAGTAAGCCAGAAAGAAAAACACCAATACAGTATACTAACACATATATATGGAATTTAGAAAGATGGTAATGATAACCCTGTATGCAAGACAGCAAAATAGACACAGATGTAGAGAACAGTCTTTTGGACTCTGTGTGAGAGGGAGAGGGTGGGATGATTTGGGAGAGTAGCATTGAAACATGTATAATATCATGTAAGAAACAAACCACCAGTCTAGGTTCGATGCAGGATACAGGATGCTTGGGGCTGGTGCACTGGGATGACCCAGAGAGATGGTATGGGAGGGAGGTGGGAGGGGGTTCAGGATTGGGAACATGTGTACACCCGTGGCAGATTCATGTTGATGTATGGCAAAACCAATACAGTATTGTAGAGTAAAACAAAGTTTAAAAAAAAAAAAAAAAAAACAAGGAAAATCAAAGTGTGTTGTTTAGAGAGCCTATATAAGTATTAAGAGTTGTTTTAAAAAATATGAAAATGCTCAACACAAAATCCAGAACTGTGGTAAAACCTCCAGGAGATGGAGGGAGATGTAGATACAAATAATATTCTGGCTCTTAATTTGAATATTCAATAATACATAGTCACTTTGGCATTAGTTTTAAAATAACAAAGACATATTTAAACCTCTTTTATTAGTTCAATACATTTAAAATTTTTAGAAAGCTGTTCTAAAATTGTATCCACCACTACTTATAACAGATTGCACGCTTCCTTCCCTGATCCTTCCTCTTGGTTTACGGTTTTTCCTAAGTGCTCAGCTCTCTGGGAACATAATTGGTGAGAAGCCTTGCCATGATTCCAGATGCTTCAGTAACCTGCCTGTCTGTGGGCATCCTTTCTATTTCCCTGGCATTGCTGAGGTGAATGAACAAAAAAGCTACCCTCTGGACTCTGGTGTCTTCCTTGCCCATGGCAATGATGTGCCATGACAAAATTCAGAAAATGCCTTTTCCCCTGTGTACCTATGCTTTGCCCTTTGGGATATCAATAGTGTTGCTTTTCCCAGTGAGTTTTAGTGCAAATAACACTTGCATCTTGTGCTAACATTCCCTCGCTAGAGTTCTACTCAGAATCAATAGGGTACATTAGGGAAACTGTTTGAATCCAAACAAATGAATTTACTGATTTTCCTTGACACTTATCAGAAACATTTACTCTCACCTGGACCAAACCACCCTGCTTCACTCCCTTTTTTCTTGGGATACATTTTCTTCAAAGGGATTTCAGTCTACTCAGACAGCACTCTCTTCTTCCATTAAAAATGTCCAGAACTTTCTAAACATTGGAACAGAGCAAGTCTTTTATTAAAAATAGAAGCTTGAAATATAACCAAAATATCTTGATCTATTATTTTCAGTAACAGAACATCAAAAATGTACCAAACTTCAAAGAATAAGAAATTAGTGAAATTAATTATTATGATATATCCACATAATAGAATTTTTCCATATTGATATTAGGTTCATTCAGTCATTCAGTCATGTCTGATTCTTTGTGACCCCATGAATAGCAGTACACCAGGCCTTCCTATCCATCACTAACTCTTGGAGTTCACCCAAACTCATGTGCATCGAGTCGGTGATGCCAGCCAGCCATCACATCCTCTGTCATCCCCTTCTCCTCCTGCCCTCAATCCCTCCCAGCATCAGGGTCTGTTCCAATGAGTCAACACTTCATATAAGGTGGCCAAAGTTTTGGAGTTTCAGCCTCAGTGTCAGTCCTTCCAATAAACATCCAGGACTGGTCTCCTTTAGGATGGACTGGTTGGATCTCCTTGCAGTCCAAGGGACTTGCAAGAGTCTTCTCCAACACCACAGTTCAAAAGCATCAATTCTTCGGCACTCAGCTTCTCTAGCAGTCTAACTTGCACTTCCAAACATGACCACTGGAAAACCCACAGTCTTGACTATATGGACCTTTGTTGGCAAAGTAATATCTCTGCTTTTTAATATGCTGTCTAGGTTTGTCACCAGTTCAGCTCAGTCACTCAGTCGTGTCCGACTCTTAGCAACCCCATGAATCGCAGCATGCCAGGCCTCCCTGTCCATCACCAACTCCCGGAGTTCACTCAGACTCACGTCCATTGAGTAAGTGATGCCGTTCAGCCATTTCATCCTCTGTCGTCCCCTTCTTCTCCTGCCCCCAATCCCTCCCAGCATCAAAGTCTTTTCCAGTGAGTCAACTCTTCAAATGAGGTGGCCAAAGTACTGGAGTTTCAGCTTTAGTATCATTCCTTCCAAAGAAATCCCAGGGTTGATCTCCTTCAGAATGGACTGGTTGGATCTCCTTGCAGTCCAAGGGACTCTCAAGAGTCTTCTCCAACACCACAGTTCAAAAGCATCAATTCTTTGGCGCTCAGCCTTCTTCACAGTCCAACTCTCACATCCATACATGACCACAGGAAAAACCATAGCCTTGGCTAGATGGACCTTAGTCGGCAAAGTAATGTCTCTGCTTTTGAATATACTATCTAGGTTGCTCATAACTTTTCTTCCAAGGAGTAAGCGTCTTTTAATTTTATGGCTGCAGTCACCATCTGCAGTGATTTTGCAGCCCCAAAAAAATAAAGTCTGACACTGCTTACACTGTTTCCCCATCTACTTCCCATGAAGTGATGGGACCAGATGCCATAATCTTTGTTTTCTGAATGTTGAGCTTTAAGCCAACTTTTTCATTCTCCTCTTTTACTTCCATCAAGAGGCTTTTTAGTTCCTCTTCACTTTCTTCCATAAGGGTGGTGTCATCTGCATATCTGAGGTTATTGATATTTCTTCCAGCAATCTTGATTCCAGCTTGTTTTTCTTCCAGTCCAGCATTTCTCATGATGTACTCTGCATAGAAGTTAAATAAGCAGGGTGACAATATACAGCCTTGACATATGCCTTTTCCTATTTGGAACCAGTCTGTTGTTCCATGTTCAGTTCTAAGTGTTGCTTCCTGACCTGTATATACGTTTCTTAAGAGGCAGGTCAGGTGGTCTGGTATTTCCATCTCTTTCAGAGTTTTCCACAGTTCATTGTCATCCACACAGCCAAAGGCTTTGGCATAGCCAATAAAGCAGAAACAGATGCTTTCCTGGAACTCTCTTGCTTTTTCCATGATCCAGCGGATTTTGGCAATTTGATCTCTGGTTCCTCTGCCTTTTCTAAAACCAGCTTGAACATCTGGAAGTTCATGGTTCACGTGTTGCTGAAGCTTGGTTTGGAGAATTTTGAGCGTTACTTTACTAGTGTGTGAGATGAATGCAATTGTGCAGTAGTTTGAGCATTCTTTGGCATTGCCTTTCTTTGGGATTGGAATGAAAACTGACCTTTTCCAGTCCTGTGGACACTGCTGAGTTTTCCAAATTTGCTTGTATATTGAGTGCAGCACTTTCACAGCATCATCTTTCAGGATTTGAAAGAGCTCTACTGGAATTCCATCACCTCCAGTAGCTTTGTTCATAGTGATGCTTTCTAAGGCCCACTTGACTTCACATTCCAGCATGTCTGGCTCTAGATGAGTGATCACACCATCGTGATTATCCGGGTCATGAAGATCCTTTTTGTACAGTTCTTCTGTGTATTCTTGCCGCCTCTTCTTAGGATCTTCTGCTTCTGCTAGGTCCATACCATTTCTGTCCTTTGTTGACCCCATCTTTGCATGGAATGTTCCCTTGTTATCTCTAATTTTCTTGAAGAGATCTCTAGTCTTTCCTATTCTGTTCTCTTCCTCTGTTTCTTTGTATAGATAGCTGAGGAAGGCTTTCTTATCTCTCCTTGCTATTCTTTGGAACTCTGCATTCAGATATTTATCTTTCCTTTTCTCCTTTACTTTTCATTTCTCTTCTTTTCACAGCTATTTGTAAGGCCTCCTCAGACAGCCATTTTGCTTTTTTGCATTTCTTTTCCATGGGGATGGTCTTCATCCCTGTCTCCTGTACAATGTCACGAACCTCAGTCCATAGTTCATCAGGTACTCTGTCTATCAGTTCTAGTCCCTTAAATCTATTTCTCACTTCCACTGTGTAATCATAAGGGATTTGATTTAGGTTGTACCTGAATGGTCCATCATAGCCGGCACACTGCAAAGAGGAGCTACCCCACACCCGAGGTCAGGGGCGGCGCCTAGAGGAGCTACCCTATGTCCAAGGAGCGGCAACTGGACAGGTGCAGGAGGGCTGAGAGGAGCTACTCTACATTCAAGGTCAGGACGGGTGACCTCATCCAAGGTAAAGAGCAGCGGCTGCACTTTGCTGGAGCAGCCATGAAGATACCCGTCCAAGGTAAGAGAAACCCAAGTAAGATGGTACGTGTTGTGAGAGGGCATCAGAGGGCAGACACACTGAAACCATATTCACAGAAACCTAGCCAATCTGATCACACAGACCACAACCTTGTCTAACCTTGTCTAAGCCATGCTGTGTGAGACCACCCAAGACAGACTGGTCATAGTGGAGAGGTCTGACAGAATGTGATCCACTGGAAAACGGAATGGCAAACCACTTACAGTATTCTTGCCTTGAGAACCCCATGAACAATATGAAAAAGGCAAAGTCATAGGATCCTGCAAGAAGAACTCCCCAGGTCGGTAAGTGCCCAATATGCTACAGAAGATCAGTGGAGAAATAACTCCTGAAAGAATGAAGTTATGGAGCCAAACAAGAACAATACCCAGTTGTGAATGTGACTGATGATAAAAGCAAGGTCCAATGCTGTAAAGAGCAATATTGCATAGGAACCTGGAATGTTAGGTCCATGAATCAAGGCAAACTGCAAGTGGTAAAACAGGAGATGGCAAGAGTGAACATTGACATTCTAGGAATCAGTGAACTAAAATGAACTGGAATGGGTGAATTTAACTCAGATGACCATTACATCTACTGCTGTGAGCAGGAATCCCCTAGAAGAAATGGAGTAGCCATCATGGTCACAAAAGAGTCCAAAATGCAGTACTTGAATGCAGTCTCAAAAATGACAGAATGATCTCTGTTCATTTCCAAGGCAAACCATTCAATATCATGGTAATCCAAGTCAATGCCCCAACCAGTACTACTGAAGAAGCTGAAGTTGAACAGTTCTATGAAGACTTGCAAGACCTTTTAGAACTAACACAAAAAAGATGTCCTTTTCATTATAGGGGACTGGAATGCAAAAGTAAGAAGTCAAGAAACACCTGGAGTAACAGGCAAATTTGGCCTTGGAATAAGGAATGAAGCAGGGCAAAGGCTAATAGAGTTTTGCCAAGAGAACACACTTGTCATAAGAAACACCCTCTTCCAACAACACAAGAGAAGACTCTACACATAGACATAACCAGATCAGACTGATATTAGGTAGGAGAATTTAAATAAATTAAAGGTTATCAATCATACAGATTTAAGTATAAGTGCAGTTTATACTGTATGAAATCCTGTTTATATGGCTATGTGAGTGTGTATGTCTTGTACCTGTGAATGTGTGAGTGTTTTGAAGAATGCACACAAAGGAATTAACCGTAGTTATTTCTGGGTGTGAGATTATGGGTAATATTTACTTTATGTTAAAAAAAATACATAATTATTTATGTGATTTTAAGTTCCCTTATAACTGTAACATTTCTTAAAGCTATGCAAGTTAAGTTCCATACAATCTGATGTATATACTTGGCTTTTATAAGCATTAAAATTTAATGTGGATTTATTTGTCTAGTTTNACGACAGAGGATGAGATGGTTGGATGGCATCACTGACTCGATGGATATGAGTCTGAGTGAACTCCAGGAATTGGTGATGGACAGGGAGGCCTGGCGTGCTGCAATTCATGGGGTCGCAAAGAGTCGGACACAACTGAGCAACTGAAGTGAACTGATCAGTTTTAATTACCTGTTTTAAAGAAAGTGGTTTTAAAAGTAAAGCAAGCTATTAGATGTTCAGTTTGGATAATAGTCAACACTTACACAGAAAATTCATTCAAAATTTACTAAGGTACTCAACAGAGTCTTATTGTTATTGTCAGGCACTGTGCTAAATCCTGGATATGTGATGGTGAGAAGAATAGAGAGGGTCCTCATCTATTGTAGTAGGGAAGGCAGATTGTTTCAAACAACAAATTGAAGTCTGTGATAGGTGTATAGCAGGATGAATTTTTTTCTTGCTCACCTGACTCCTTTTTTTCTCTTTTCACATTTCCAGCTCCCCTACTCAGTCATTTCTTTCTGTTTGTGAGTAACTAGATTTGATAAAATAGAGAAAGAATATAGTAAGAAAGACATGGCATAAATAGTGGCCAATATTAGTGAGAGAAACATTGTTTCTGCTGCAAATAGTTCTCCCTGAAAAACCTAGAAGAACCAGCACCTCCTCCCACAACAAAACCAAGGAGCTGCTGCCTTATCTCCCTGGTGACAGGAGCACAGAGCAGGTCAGGGGTGTATAAAAGATGATATTTTGATAAGATGGAAGCAAAAGAAGGGAGATCTTAGAATGGAATGCAGAAAGACCCAGCTAAAGTGTAGGCAACACAGTTACTAATCCCTCTGGTTTCCATGATATAATACAATATTTTTCCTGGTTTTGTATCAAACATTGAAAACATACATGAAGACATCAAATACCTAATCAGAAAGCAAATAGCAAGACCAAAATTAATGGGGAATAGGCAGAGAAGTCAGGGAGGTTCTCTTGAGAAAGCAATATTTCAGCTGAGATCTGAAAGATTAGATTTCATTAGACAAATGGCACAAAGGGCCATTTTGCACAAGTTAGACATGTTATAAGGAAGACAAATTCCATAACTTAAAAAGTTCTGGGAGTTTGGGAGACAGGCATAAAAATGACAGCATTGATTAGGCAGTGGCAAGCCCATACAGTGCCCTGAGGTCAACATGAAAGACTTTATTCTTCACCTTGAGAGTAATCGGAAGCTTTTGAAGATGGTAAGAAGGGCTGTGATAAGATCACTGAGTTCAGTTCAGTTCAGTCGCTCAGTCGTGTCCGACTCTTTGCGACTCCATGAATCGCAGCACGCCAGGCCTCCCTGTCCATCACCATCTCCCAGAGTTCACTCAGACTCACATCCATCGTGTCCGTGATGCCATCTAGCCATCTCATCCTGTGTCGTCCCCTTCTCCTCCTGCCCCCACTCCCTCCCAGCAACAGAGTCTTTTCCAATGAGTCAACTCTTCGCATGAGGTGGCCAAAGTACTGGAGTTTCAGCTACAGCATCATTCCTTCCAAAGAAATCCCAGGGTTGATCTCCTTCAGAATGGACTGGTTGGATCTTCTTGCAGTCCAAGGGACTCTCAAGAGTCTTCTCCAACACCACAGTTCAAAGGCATCAATTCTTCAGCGCTCAGCCTGATTATTCCACTAGAGATGAAAAGAGGCAGGCAATTAGAAGGTGACAGTGTTGTACAAAAGAGGTAATGGCCACCTAAAAACTCAACATGTTAGCATTGAAGAAAAACAGGCTTAAGAAGTATTTGGAGGTTAATTTGATCAGAACAGGTAGTAAATTGTGGATATGGAGTAAGAGAAAGGGAAGGAATGAAGAATTTAGACAATGCTGATGCTGGTGAGTAAGATGGGGAAAATTAAATCAGAGTAGGTTTGACAAGGAAATTTTCAAAATTAAATACACTGTGTTAAGATGCTCTTGAAATAAGTATCCAAATGGAAATGCAGGAGAATTCCAAATAGAAACTCCACCACAGAACATTCTGGTGAAGATTTAGAGGAACAAATCAAGAATAGAAGCAGTCAAACTGGGAAATTTTTGAGATTTGGAACAAGGACACTGTCCAGGTGGCACCTGCAAAGGCTGATTTTCAGGCACCAAATAAGAGGCTAAAGAATCTGAGAGATTCTTTAAAAAGAATCTCAGTACAGTTTCTATTCCCTTGTGTCTCCCTACAATGTCCACGAGATGCTCTCCAATCATTAGGTTTATGGAAATTTCAAGACTCTATCTTAAAAATAAGGCATCAGTCAATTCACCTAAATTCAGAGGCAAGTCATTTGCTAAACGGAGAAGGCAATGGCAACCCACTCCAGTACTCTTGCCAGAAAAGTCCCATGGGCAGAGGAGCCTGGTAGGCTGCAGTCCATGGGGTCGCTAAGAGTCGGGCACGACTGAGTGACTTCACTTTCACTTTTCACTTTCATGCATTGGAGAAGGAAATGGCAACCCACTCCAGTATTCTTGCCTGGAGAATCCCAGGGACAGAGGAGCCTAGTGGGCTGCCATCTATGGAGTCTCACAGAGTCGGACACGACTGGAAGCAACTTAGCAGCAGCAGCAGCAGCATTTTCTAAATCAAAAAATTTGACCAAAACTATACAAGAAACTCAGTTAAGGACTCTGAATGATAATAAGGTGAAACAAAAGCAAACATTTGGTGACGACTTCTGTGAGACCCAATATTCTAAGTAGTCCATATACTAACTCATTTCATTTATACCATGAGGTAAGTAAAATTGATCTCTCCATTTTACAGAAGATAAAATGGAGGAATAGGGTGACTCTGTAATATGCCAGTGATAGCAGATCTGGGACGTGAAACCAGGCAACATGGCTTTGGACTCATACTTATTAATTACTATATTAGTATGTAAAATAAGACCAGATTGGTTTTATAATCCAGAAATAAAGGCCATAAGAATATAGTAATATATTTAAAATATAATAAATAAAGGCCATAATGTATAAGATAAAATTGTAAAGCAACTTATTACTCAGATCTAGGAAGCTTTAGAGATCTGTCACATGTACTAAAATATACCTTCTTAAATGAGTGCAGATACTTCAATTAGGCTAGGCTAGGAAAAGCTATGAAAACAATCAACTGCAAAATATCATTTAATAAAACAAAGGTTTGTTTATTATTTTTTCTTCCATTGTTTAAAATTTATTTTAATCTGAAGATAATTAATTTACAAGGGTGTATTGGTTTTTGCCATACAACATAAATCAGCTACAAGTATACCTATATCCCCTCCCTCCTGAACCTTTTTCACCCCACTCCCATCCCACCCCTCTAAGTTGTCACAGAGCACCAGGTTGACCCCCTGTGTGATACAACAACTTCCCACTAGCTATCTATTTTACATATGGTAAAGCATATGTTTCAGTGCTACTCTCTCAATTTGTCCCATCCTCTCTTTCCCTCACAAATCTGTTCTCTATGTCTGTGTCTCTATTCCTGCCATGTAAACAGGTTAATCAATACCATTTTCCTAGATTCCATGTATATATGTGTTTATACATGAAATTTTCTCTTTCTGACTTATTATACTCTGTTAACAAGTTCTAGGTTCATCCACCTCAGTTCAACCGACTCAAAGTTCATTTACTATTGACACTACATCTCCAACATGAGTATGCAGGGGAGTGCTGCTCATCATTATTAGTTAGGGACCCAGGCAGACAGAGGCTACATCTTGAATTTGAGTTCCATACCCTCTCAGAAGGATAATAAAGAGTATAGGCTCAAACACAGGCTTTTAAAACATCCACCTAGAACAATCAGATGACTATGAACCCTGATCACATTTCATTGGCCAAAGCCAGTTATTCACAGCCACATCTAATTTTAAGGGGATAGCAAAAGAAAAGTGAAATATTTGTCAATATCCTTACAGACTACCTCATCAGACTCCCTGCAACTTCATGGTGAAGTGAAGTGAAGTCACTCAGTCATGTCCGACTCTTTCCGACCCCATGGACAGTAGCCTACCAGGCTCTGCCATCCATGGGATTTTCCAGGCAAGAATTCTGGAGTGGGCTGCCATTTCCTTCTCCAGGGGATCTTCCCAACCCAGGGATCGAACCCGGGTTTCCTGCATTGCAGACAGATTTGCTTTATCGTCTGAGCCACCAGGGAAGTCTCAACTTTATGGTAGCACCTCCCATTTCTAGACTATTCACTGTCAAAGGAGAAGATGATGATTCCTGTGCAGAGTATTCCTTTCTTTGTGTCCTTCATGCATCTCACTTCCAACTACAACTCTTGAACAGAAGATCTCTGAAAACTATCATCCAGTTAGGTGTCACCAGAGGTCAGAAAAGAAAAAAAGTACTCCAAGCCAAGATGTAATAGACTATAAGTTCAAAGACAAGAAGAAAAAGAGGCAGAGGTAAAATTTAGTTGTTAAAATGCCAAAAGTAGTAATAAATTCCTCAAAAAGTTGCTTTTCAGTGATAATAAGACATTTTCCTTTTGCCAAGGTCCTTAGGAAGTATTGGAGTAGGTTTAAAAGAAAGAGAAACACAGACTGTCTGATACTAAACTTTATAAAGATGAAATTGTATTCTAACATACCACTTTTTCAAACTTTAAAAAATCAGAGCTATTTGAAAGAAAGAGTTCTTTCGACTTATTGTCTTAGGACACATGGTCCCTGAGTACACATGGATCAAAGCTTTACTTATCATTTTAGACTATTGTTCCTTCTATCATCTAGTACCTGGGACAGCAAACAATCATGACATAGAATAAATGGTAATTTGCAACTAGGAGAAAGGTTGGATAAGACTGAGAAAATGCAGGTTATAATCTTTTTAAAAATTGTTTGATTTATAGGAAGCTTCCAAAAAGAATGTTAGAGCTCAAACCTTTATTTCTGTGACAGAAATAAAGAAATATCTTTTATGGACTTATTTGTAGACTGGGCATGGCTGAGCTAAGAATCCCTGAGCTTGAGTAAATCTCAATGAAGCCCTCCAAATCTGAAAGTCAAAGATAGTAAAGACTGAAAAGCAAAGAAAAAAAATCCAAGTCCTAAATAACACAATAATTATGTTTATTACATATAATTGACATCCATGGGCTACTTTATGCAATGACAGAAGACTATGTATTCTTCTCAAACTCACATGGAACATTCACTAAAATAAGCCACATACTGGGTCATAAAATAAACTTCAACAAGTTAAAAAAGAAGAAATCATACAATGTCTATATTCAGGCCACAATGAAATTAAACTAGAAACAGAAAGATAAACTGGAAAATTCCAAAATACATGGTAAATAAATAATACAAATATTAAAAAAGAGGAAAAATCTAAAATCAGTCATCTAGA
>SJYQ01002389.1:0-21421 GCA_006410935.1 Redunca redunca | reverse complement strand
AAGAATATTTACTGTACTAGTAATAAAAAGATCAAAGTTATAAATTAAAAGTACATTACCACCTCAAAATTTGTAAAAGTTAAAAAAAGTTCCCAGAGTGCTAATGGTAGTGGAAAAGACATTCCTATGCTGCTTATGGGATTTTAATATTTGAGGGTAGTAATTTGGCTGTATGTATATTAAAAACTTTAACAATGTTGCATCATTTAAAAAATTAAAATTATGTTCTCAAAGTCCACTTAGGAGCTGGACCATTCATGATATAGTCTAAATAGAGAATTTTAAAATGCATATATTATCTAATATACCAATTTAATAAGAAAATATATTATAATTTCTCTCTCTCCAGATTTTTGAAGTTTAGCTGATATTTTTGAAATGATATTACTTTAATCACCATAAAATGATTCAACCCTTGTGACTCCAATCTATTATTTATTGTCACTATAATACAGGCACTTTACTGAAATGGTAATGGGGGATCTTTTCTGTAAGAGAATAAATTAAAGTATCCACTCCCCAGAATACTGGTACCCATTTTAGAATAGCAGAAATTCTCCAAGAAACTCTGAGGCTCAAAGAATTTCTCTTCCTCTCCCTCTCTGTAAGTCTGTCACTGTGAAGTTTAATCCTTTTGCTGATAGGCAATTTCAGTACTAACTTTTTAAAGCTGGACAGAGGCAAGGGATAGAATGCTTTTCTTTAGACCTATGTTCTTCATTATGTCAGTCTCTTTATAGCTACTGCTTCAGGGTGACCTTGAAAGGAAATGCCCTACAGAGACAGGCATTGGGTAGTGTTCATTACAAAACAGTACTGCATGGCTCAGTGTATAAGAAGTTACTTTATTTCTCAAAGAAGGTGCAGCGCCATCTGTCTATGAAATGAGTAGAGATGGCAGTCTGTACATAAACCTTCAAAAGAAGTTTCACCACTGCAGAAAAGTGTATCAACTTCAAGTGTTTCTCAAAAGTACATAGGTTACTCAATAAATGTCTGGTAAGTGAATAAATGGAAAATGAATGAGGTACTGCAGTTTCCTTTGCCCAATGTCTATGTCAGAGCTTTTAATCCTCAATTCCTTCAACAACATTTGAGGGGATTTTTTTTTTTTTTTTTTAGCTGCAGTTTCCCTGATGCCATCTCCAGAGATATAACTGCATCTGGTTTGGACAGAAATCTGCCAGGTCCTCCACAGAGAGTTGCATAGGCTGTTCACTGGAAAAAAGTACTCAGGTATGGAGAAAAATGAAGTCTAAAGTTCAGCCTAGCCTTTGGAACAGGCTGTTTGCTCAGAAGAATAATTCATTTTTTCTTATCATGCAAAGGAGTGCCTGATGACCAAATCATGTCATGTACCCAGGGCTACATCTTATCAGAGGTCATACCTTTTTCTATTCATACAAAGGTTCAGTATACTACCTATAGCTCCAAGTCCAAAAGCTATAGGTAGTATAGCTCCATCAGAATTTTATTTAAATTCCCTCCAGCTTAAAACAAACAAGCCATTATGATTGATAGCTGCAGAAAAATATCAACTGTTGCCAGAAAGGAGCTAATGAAATCAGATTTGTCCCTATAGAATTTTGCTCCTATTTTTTCCCTGCTGTCACATCCAAGCTTACCCTGCACTTGCACTCTCATCCCCAGTCTCACATACATCCCATCCCCACCCTCTGCCCTCATTTCTATGAACCTCAGCTTCTATACAGCAACCAAGTTCCGAGTGAGTTTTTGATAACATATCATATGCTACAGCTTGCAGGACATTGGACAATCCACTATAGGAGACACATAGTTGAGCTTTGGAGGGTGTGGCGTCACTCTAGACATACACTTGTAACAACTGGGAATGCCAGTGAGTCCAGGAAAGGTAATGGGTGAAGAATCAGCTACACGTGACTTTCAAAAGATATTTCATCATCCATAAAATTTAGGTAATGCAATTCATTTCAGCACAAATAAATATAGCATATTTTTGGCCTTCCATGTATTAGGAAATCTAGGTTGTAACAATAGGGATAAGACATAGCCCTCATCACCAAGATCCACATAACCTAGAGAAAAAAAAAAGGCAATATCAAAAGCTTGGACAAATATGAATATACACCAAATATAAGATAGAAGGAAGAGCAAATCCTAACAGAATACATCCAGAAGGAAGGGAAAAAGATAATACAGAAAATTGTCATCTGAGTAATGTCAATGGAGGAAAGAAGAGAGACACTAAGTATTGTGGTAGATGTACACACAGGGCTCTGGAGATTTCCAAAGCTCATCTTAATAAAAGTGAAGGAAAGAGAATAGGCAAAGAAAATATTCTTATATCATCATGAGCATGCCAAATGTGTTTCTTCAAAACAGTGGAACTTGAGCTAAAGGCTGTGCCCACTGACCTCCAGGCTAGACCTCTAAAGGGGATTCTACACGCATCCATGCATAAGCTTGGAGATACCTGGTGTTTACCTGTATAATGTGTCAATTTGACTTTCTGTCCAAGGAAAAGGAGGTAACATAGACAGGCTTGTTTTAAAAACATAGTCACTTTCTGGGATTTTGTTTGAAACCTTGTGAAAAAAGCCTCCCATGCTAAAAATGAGCAAAAGTAAGAACTGAAAATATTATTTCTGCATTCAAGATGATCATATGAGAAGTTTAAAAATAAAAAAAGACAGTAAACCTACAAGTGAATAATTTAAAAAATGTGAATCAGAGGAATGAAACATTATCTTAAAAAAAGAAAATATTACTTCTGGATAAGTTTCATACAAGAAAGAGAATAAAAACATTGCAGTGAGATACATTACCTACTGAAATTACAAAGACTGGCAATACCAGAATGTGACACCATTAGAACTCTCATCCATTATTAACGGAGTGGAAAATGGTATAGCCACTTTGACAAAGGTCTGGTACTGTCTTGTCATTTTAAGCATATAAGTACCTTGTGACTCAGCAGTTCCATCCAGAGAAATGAGAACATGTTTCTGCAAAAAGACTGGCACTAGATTGTGCAGTTTTGAACATAATGCCAAAAAACTGGAAACAACCCAAACATCTATGAATAGGTTAATATTAATAGACTAATCACAGTCAAAGTGTGGGAAACTACTCAGCAACAGAAAGGAATAAACTGATAATGAACATAATTGGTGGATGAATGTCACAAACTGCACTGAATGAAAGAATACTTACAAAAATAGTACATATGGTATGGTTCAATTGGTATTAATTATTCTAACAGACAAAACTAATTGGTGATTTTAAAAATTGGGATAAAATTTGTTTCTGGGATGGGACAGCGACTCAGTTGGTAAAGAATCTGCCTGCAATACAGGAGATGTGAGAGATACAGGTTTGAACCATGGGTCGGGAAGATCTCCTGGAGAAGGTGATGGCAACCCACTCCCATATTCTTGCCTAGAGAATCCCATGGACTGAGGAGCCTGGTCGGCTACAGTCTATAGGGTTGCAAAGAGTCAGACATGACTGAAGTGATTGGGCACACTGGGATGGATCATAAGCTGACAAAAAGTGTTAAGAGGAAATTTTTTAGGATAGTGATAGATAGGAATTTGGGTTGCATGTATTAGTCAAAACTCAATGAATGGTTTACTTAAGATTTTCTCATTTCATTAAATGTATGGTTAACTTCACAAAAAGGAAACAAATGTCAAATCCTGTTTACTTTNAATAGGTTAATATTAATAGACTAATCACAGTCAAAGTGTGGGAAACTACTCAGCAACAGAAAGGAATAAACTGATAATGAACATAATTGGTGGATGAATGTCACAAACTGCACTGAATGAAAGAATACTTACAAAAATAGTACATATGGTATGGTTCAATTGGTATTAATTATTCTAACAGACAAAACTAATTGGTGATTTTAAAAATTGGGATAAAATTTGTTTCTGGGATGGGACAGTGACTCAGTTGGTAAAGAATCTGCCTGCAATACAGGAGATGTGAGAGATACAGGTTTGAACCATGGGTTGGGAAGATCTCCTGGAGAAGGTGATGGCAACCCACTCCCATATTCTTGCCTAGAGAATCCCATGGACTGAGGAGCCTGGTCGGCTACAGTCTATAGGGTTGCAAAAGAGTCAGACATGACTGAAGTGATTGGGCACACTGGGATGGATCATAAGCTGACAAAAAGTGTTAAGAGGAAATTTTTTAGGATAGTGATAGATAGGAATTTGGGTTGCATGTATTAGTCAAAACTCAATGAATGGTTTACTTAAGATTTTCTCATTTCATTAAATGTATGGTTAACTTCACAAAAAGGAAACAAATGTCAAATCCTGTTTACTTTTCTAATTAGTTCTATTCATGTTGAAGTGTTTAAGGGTAAAATACTATATTCACTAATATATTACTCTATTACTATATTACAGATCTATTACTCTGTAAAATTTTATCCCAAAATGTAGTGCCTTAAAACAACAAATATTTATTATATTATAGTTTTTTTTTTTTTAATGGGTGAATAATTTGAGAGCTGTTTAGTTAGGTTGTTCTGACTCAGGATCTCTCAGGAAGCTACAATCAAGATAATATAAGAAGCTGTAGTTACCTGAAAGCTTGATAGATATTGGGGACTTCTACTATGAGCTAACACTCACGGCTATTGGCAGGAGGCTCAGCTGCTCATCATGCCAGTTGCTCTATAGGGCTTCTCATGATAAGATAGCTGACTTCATCTAGAGTGAACAGCCCAAGAAAGATTGTAAAGAGGAAGACTTGGTGCCTTTTGTGATCTAGCCTTAGAAGTCATATCTTTTTGCCCTTTCATACTGTTCATGGAGTTCTCAAGTCAAGAATATTGAAGTGGTTTTCCATCCCCTTCTCCAGTGAACCATGTTTTGTCAGAATTCTCCCCCGTGACCCATCCGTCTTGGGTGGCCCTACCTGGGTGGCTGATAGTTTCACTGAGTTAAACAAGACTGTGGTCCAATGTGATCACTTGGATTAGTTTTCTGTGATTATGGTTTTCATTCTGGTTATCCCTCTGATGGATAAGGATAAGAAGCTTATGGAAGCTTTCTGATGGGAAAGACGGACTAGTCTTGTTCTGATGGGCAGGGACATGCTCAGTAAATCTTTAACCCAATTTTCTATTGATGGACAGGGCTGTGTTCCCTCCCTATTGTTTAACCTGAGACCAAACTATGGTGGAGGTAGTGAAGATAATGGTGGCCTCCTTCAAAAGGTCCATTCACATTCTGCCACACTCTGCCCCTGACCCTGTAGCAGGCCACCGCAGACCCATGCCTCTGCCTGAAACTCCTGAACACTCAAACAGCAAGTCTGGGTCAGTCTCTTGTGGGGACATTGCTTCTTTCTCCTGGGTCCTGGTGCATGTAAGAGTCTGTTTCCCCAGTCCAGTGTAAGTTCTGTAATCAAATCCCACTGGCCTCCAAAGTCAAATTCTCTGGGAATTCTCAGTCCCCTTGCCAAATCCACAGGTTGGGAGATCTCTTGTGGGTTCTAGAATGTCCTTAACAGTGTGAGAATTTCTTTGGTATAACTGTTCTGCAGACAAACAGATTCAAGGGATTAGATCTGATAGACAGAGTGCCTGAAGAACTGTGGACAGAGGTTCGTGACACTGTACAGGAGGCAGTGATCGACACCATGCCCAAGAAAAAGAAATGAAAAAGGCAAAATGGCTGTCTAAGGAGGCCTTACAAATAGCTGAGAA
The DNA here is from genome assembly GCA_006410935.1 of Redunca redunca. Lineage (NCBI taxonomy): Eukaryota > Metazoa > Chordata > Mammalia > Artiodactyla > Bovidae > Redunca > Redunca redunca. The sequence goes on along the minus strand of SJYQ01002389.1, from coordinate 15,711 downwards.
AAGAAGAGAAACTAAAGGCAAAGGAGAAAAGGAAAGATATACCCATTTGAATGCAGAATTACAAAGAATAACACAAAGAGATTAGAAAGTCTTCCTCAGTGATCAATGCAAAGAAATAGAGGAAAACAATAGAATGGGGAAGACTAGAAATCTCTTCAAGAAAATTAGAGATTCCAAGGGAAAATTTCATGCAAAGATGGGCACAATAAAAGACAGAAATGGTATGGACCTAGAAGAAGCAGAAGATATGAAGATGAGGTGGCAAGAATACACAGAAGAACAGTACAAAAAAGATTTTCACGACCCAGATAAACATGATGGTGTGATCACCAACTAGAGCCAGACATCCTGGAATGAGAAGACAAGTGGACCTTAAGAAGCATCACTTTGAATAAAGCTAGTGGAGGTGATGGAATTCCAGTTGAGCTATTTTAAATCCTAAGAGATGATGTTGTGAAAGTGCTACAGTCAATATGCCAGAAAATTTGGAAAACTCAGCAGTGGTCACAGGACTGGAAAAGGTCAGTTTTCATTCCAATCCCAAAGAAAGGCAATGCCACAGAATATTCAAACCACTGTACAACTACATTCACCTCACATGCTAACAAAGTAATGTTCAAAATTCTCCAAGCCAGGCTTCAACAGTACATGAACTGTCAGTTTCCAGATGTTCAAGATGGAAGAAAGCAGATTAAAAAAGCAGAGGAACCAGAGATCAAATTGCCAACATCTGTCAGACCATAGCAAAAGCAAGAGAATTCCAGAAAATCATCTACTTCAGCTTTATCAGTTCTGCCAAAGCCTTTCACTGTGTAGATCACAACAAACTATGGAAAATTCTTCAAAAGACAGACATATCAGACCACCTTACCTGCCTCCTGGGAAATCTGTATGCAGGTCAAAAAACAACAGTTAGAACTGGACATGAAACAACAAACGGGTTCCACAATGGGAAAGGAGTACATCAAGGCTGTATATTGTCACCCAGCTTATTTAATTTATATGCATAGTGCATCATGTGAAATGCCAGGCTGGATGAAGCACAAGCTGGAATCAAGATTGCCAAGAGAAATATCAATAACCTCAGATATGCAAATAACATCACCCTTATGGCAGAAAGTGAGGAAGCATTAAGAGCCTCTTAATGAAAGTGAAAGAGAAGAGGGAAAAAGCTGACAAAATTCAACATACAAAAACCAAAGATCATGGCCTCTGTTCCCATAACTTCATGGCAAATAGATGGGAAACCAATGGAAACAGTGAGAGACTTTATTTTCTTGGGCTCCAAAATCACTACAGATGGTGACTGCAGCCATGAAATTAAAAGATGCTTGCTCCTTAGAAGAAAAGTTATGACCAACTTAGATAGTTTATTAAAAAGCACACACATCTCTTTCCCAATAAAGGTCCATCTAGTCAAAGCTATGGTTTTTCCAGTAGTCATGAGTGGATATAAGAGTTGGACTATAAAGAAAGCTGAGCACTGAAGAATTGATGGTTTTGAACTGTGGTGTTGCAGAAGACTCTTCAGAGTCTCTTGGACTGCAAGGACATCCAATCAGTCCACCCTAAAGAAAATCAGTCCTGAATATTCATGGGAAGGACTGATGCTGAAGCTGAAACTTGAATATTTTGGCCACCTGATGCAAAGAACTGATTCACTGGAAAAGACCCTGATGTTCAGAAAGACTGAAAGTGGGAGGAGAAGGGGACAACAGAGGATGAGATGGTTGGATGGCATTACTGACTCAATGGACATGGATTTGAGCAAGCTCCAGGAGTTGGTGATGGACAGGAAAGCCTGACGTGATGCAGTCCATGGGTCGCAAAGTGTCAGACATGACTGAGTAGTTGAACTGAACTTAGAAGTCATATACCACTACCTTTGATATATTCTAGTCTACCAATCACATAGACTTAACTCTGATAGGCAGGACTACACAAGGGTGAAAATATCAAGATGTAAGAATCATCTCAGAGACTGGCTACCACAGGGTAGTGATGTCTACAATCCATGTTAAACGCATTTAGAAAAAGACAAGCTGATAGATGGGTTGATGAATAAATATACTGATAGACAAGGAATAAAACGTTTGTGAAATATTACCAATTATGGGATCTATATGGTAGGTATATGTGTATTTTCTGTACAACACTTTCAACTATCTATATGTTTGAGTTTTTTACAGTTAAGTAAAATTTGGGGAAAATCACTTAATCCTAAGGAGATATGAGAAGTCATTAGTTCAGTCACTCAGTCATATCTTACTTTTTGCTACCCTGTGGACTGCAGCATGCCAGGTTTCCCTGTCCATCACCAACTACCGGAGCTTGCTCAAACTCATGTCCACTGAGTCAGTGATGCCATCCAACCATCTCATCCTCTGTCATCTCCTTCTTCTCCCACCTTCAGTCTTTTCCAGCATCAGGGTCTTTTCCAAGGAGTCAGTTCTTTGCTTCAGGTGGCCAAAGTATTCGAGTTTCAGCTTTAGCATGAGTCCTTCCAATGAGTATTCAGGACCAATATCCTTTAAGATGGACTCGTTGAATGTCCTTGCAGTCCAAGGGACTCTCAAGAGTCTTCTCCAACACCACAGTTCAAAAGCATCAATTCTTTGGCACTCGGCTTTCTTTATAGTCCAACTCTCACATCCATACATGACTACTGGAAAAAGCGTAGCTTTGACTAGATGGACTTTTGCTGGCAAAGTAATGTCTCTACTTCTTAACATGCTGTCTAGGTCAGTCATAGCTTTTCTTCCAAGGAGCAAGCATCTTTTAATTTCATGTCTGCAGTCACCATCTGCAGTGATTTTGGAGCCCAAAAATATAAAGTCTGTCACTGTTTCCATTTTTTCCCCATCTATTTGCCATGAAGTGATGGGACCAGATGCCATGATCTTCGTTTTCTGAATGAGTTTTAATTTTTAAGCCAGCTTTTCCCCTCTCTTCATTCATTTTCATCAAGAGCTTCTTTAGTTCTTCTTTGCTTTCTGCCATAAGTGTGGTGTCATCTGTATGTCTGAGGTTATTGATATTTCTCCTGGCAATCTTGATTCCAGCTTGTGCTTCACCCAGCCCAGCATTTCTCATAATGTACTCTGCATATAAGTTAAATAAACAGGGTGACAATATACAGCCTTGACATACTCCTTTACTGATTTGGAACCAGTCTGTTGTTCCATGTCTAGTTCTAACTGTTGCTTCTTGACCTGCATACAGATTTCTCAGGAGGCAGGCCAGATGTTCTGATATTCCCAACTCTTTAAGAACTTTACAGTTTGTTATGATCCACACAGTCAATAACATGGTCTCCTTTACATAAAAACAGTAATTTCTAAGAGATAAGTCAAATTTGAAGGCAAAGATATTGAAGGGTGATGGTTGAAATAAGACCTAGATGTTGTTCTAAGAGAATGGATAGAAGAAATGTTTTCATTGGGTGGCCAGCAGACATGCCTGAGATGGCCTCAAAGTGAGCACCCCATTTACCCCCAAGATATAATGGACAGCAAGTTACTTGCTGTGTCTGTAGGTGACAGAGTGGTAAAATGGAAGCTGCCTTAGGATTGAGATACCAGGGAAGATAGCAATGGCCTGTGTCATTGAAAACACATCTGAACACCAAATGGAAATAGGGAAACATCAGTGGATACTGGTGCAGGTTAATGACAAACCCCTAAATTATATGCAAACACAAACTCACTCCCAGATCCAAGTACAATCCCAAGGAGAAAAGGGTTGGGAGTGATATTGGGAGAGGGACTAAGCAAGCATGGCTAATAATATAGGAATTCATAGTGGTTAATGGTTTTCTCTGAGCATTTGTGTCTTAAATAATTTTATGTGTCTTTCAAACTTTCAAAGGGAATAAGAAATATTTTTGGATGATTGGCACTGAAAATAATTAATGTCAAGGATATGATCGAAAATCTTGTACAGAGAGGGAACTCTCCAAACTCTGAAATTCCTATCAGTGTTATTACAATCATAGGTCTTTTTAAAAATATACTGTGACTTTTCCTCAAAGGATATAATTCAGATGATTTTCTTAGGAATAAAACAGTTCATACATAAAATAAAACAAACAATGTGCAGCTCCCACATCTATATTTGACTCTGAGTGTGTATTAAAAAAAAAAAAAAACTGTAAAGTGAATCATCCCATATGATTAAACCATGTATTAATAGAGAGAAACAGAAGCTCAAAAGCACATGCACCCACACACAGACTCAAAGACTGAAATGGAAAGAAAACCAAGCCCAGAACTGCTAAGAAATGGGGAGCGGCAGAGACACGGCTAAAGACAGCACTTGAGCTTTTGTCCTGTTGTATGTGCCCTTGCTCCCATGGCCTCTCCACAGAGTCCAAACAAGCAACCTCAGGGACAGACAGCAAGAAAAAAAAAAAAAAAGATTTGTAGACAGAGCAGTTCAGAACGATAGGAACAGGACACTGTAGAGACTTGAAGAGCCCCTCCTCTAATTGTTAGGAATTTGAATGAAACATCATCAATCCAGATTGAAGGCCATTGGAGGAGGGAGGAGGCGTCTCAGGCTACCAGTCAGTGGCCAAATTCACCTCCCAGAGGCCTGTCTCTCCTCAAGGGATTCAGGAATATTTGGTTGTTTCAGTTCGATGCACTTTTGGGAAAGCGTGAACATCAAAGGAAACACAAAATCCTTGAGTCTGTGTTACTTTTTGGATAGGTATTTACTTTTTAAATTTTTTTTTTTATAAAATCTTTTACTTCTCTTTTTGTTTTCACTTCTTTCTTGTCAAGGGACTTGCATTATCTCCTTTTGAGCAAGTAGTAGAAGCTCAGAGGTTATCCTTTCCCTACTGAACTTTTGATAAAGTGCAGAGCAAGATGGGGTGGTGGGCAGGGGGAGAAGGTCATCCTAGTACTGACCGAGGGCGGTGTGCCCATGCAGTGATGAGAAAATTCAATCTCCAGGAGAACATAATTTGTTTTTCTGCTCATAATCCACAGTCCTGTGAGGATGGCATTACCCAGGTGTGGCAGAATTTTTCAGGGTCCAGTGAGTATGTCCTTAGAATAACTGAGCGAAAAACAAATTCTTACAAATTAGATTAGTCTATGGAAACAGAAAGATGTGCACTATTTTAGAATCTCATCAGTTTATTAAAAAGGAGATTCTTGTTATAACACAATGGTTAATTTGCACATTCTACCTTTCATATGATAGAATTTCTTAAAGCAGGGCCTGCCTGTAGTTAGCAATGCAGTTGCTAAAGGCAAATCCCACTTTCTAAAACCAAGACAAAAACAAGCTCTCCCAAGGAGATTTCCAGCTCTGAACTCCAGTGTCTGAGGACATATTAAGGCAGCTGTCTGTTCAGAAGACATGCAATAAAATATTCTATAAAGATATTCGGTTAAATTTCCAATTAAAATGATTTAGTGCCTTCATTTTTTAAGTTTTCCCAAGGTTTGCTGATGACTAAAATTATGTAATGAAGCTTTCAAGGTTTTAAATCTGCTAATTAATCTCTGCACCTTTACAATAACCCAGAGCAATAAAAGGCACAGTGAAAAGGAGCAGATTAATGTCTGAGTAGATTAACCCTTAGGTGACTGATCATTTCCAGTCTTGTCAGATGAAGGTTTGAAGTGGGTCAGAATATTGTTTGGCTCTGCATGGAGGGGGCGATATCATGAGCAGTCTCACCTATGGCAGTGGTGTCAGAACTGATTTGGCTTCTCTGGGAATCCCTGCTGTGAAGCCTGCTGTTATTCAGACAAGCAGAAGTTGGAGAGAAAGCAACAGCACCTTGGAGTCGTGGAAGGTAGAACTTTCAGAAGCAGAGTTCGTTAAGGATTGAAATGATTCTGAAAAAGTTCAAGGGATGAAACTCTCTAATGGGGAGTCTGTTTCCTGGCAAATGGAAAGCCACTTAACCAGCCAAACAGGTCTGAGAAGCAGAGAGAGATGCTTCAGGGGAAAAGACCATTCACTGAGACATGAAGCTGAGTTGTACACAAAGGGGATATTTATTATGGATTAGAGTTAACAAGGGACTTGAGTATATCTGCTCAACTGTGTTCCTGTTGTTTACAATGGCTATTTACATTGGGTAGGTAACTCTGCCCATTATTTATCTATTGACTCAGCTTTGAGACCATCTTCTATGCTGCTCTGGGATGCTGAGGCTGGAGTCTACAATCTATATTTCTCAAATTTCCTTGCTATAAACTACTGGCTCCTGTTAGGGTCTGTTAATGAAAGCTACTGTTGTTTTTGTTCAGTAGCTTCTGACTCTTTGCGACTCTTTTTGACCCCATGAACTGCAGCATACCAGGCTTCCCTGTCCTTCACTATCTGCCTGAGTTTGCTCAAACTTAAGTCCATTGAGTCAGTGATGCCATTCAACCATCTCATCCTCTGTCAACCCCTTCTCCTCTGGCCCTCAGTCTTTCCCGACATCAGGGTCTTTTCCAATGAGCTACTGACTGGAAGCTTCTGAATGGAGATTGAGGAGGAAAAGTAGAGGAGGAAGAGTTCCTTTGCATTTCATTTTCAGGCCACATCATGGAAGCAGGAGACACAAGCTACTTATGGATTAGGCCTGATAAGACACAGAGCTAGGACTGAGACTTGGTCCTGCTTGACTGCAAACATTATATGCTATCTTTGATCCTACTTTGTCTCTCTGGTAGGAAAATTGGGAGAGAGTGTCATCGGAAAACCCTAAGAAGGATCAAAAAAGTGTCTAGCAGTGCTTTGTGCCACAAAGAGGGGGTAAGAACTGAGAAGGTGAAAACTGAGGCTGGTGGACTTGGCAACTAGAAGGGTGACCCAGAATCTTCTTTCTGTGGTTTATAATCTTGGTTGCTAGTTAGAACCTGTAATTTACTTCTCGCCAGTAGAATGTGGCAGAGGTGGAGAGACTTTGCAGATATAATTAAGGCCTTAATCAGTAGGATCTGAGTTAATCAGGAAGTTATTCTGAATGGGCCTGACCTATTTAGGTGAGGTCTTTAAAAGAAAAAAAAAAGGATCAGAGAGACTGATGCTTGCTGGCCTGGAGAAAGAAGCAAAACTGCCAGAGTGTGAACTGCTTATGAAGAGGGGTGACCTCTAGGAACTGAGGTCTCAGTCCTACAACCTGAAGAAATGAAATTTTGCCAACAAACATATGAGCTTGAAAACCTCAGATGAGGGCTTCCCTAGTAGTCCGCAGTGGTTAAGAATTCACCTTGCAATGCAAGGGACACTGATTTAATCCCTGGTTGGGAAAGATCTCACGTGTTATGGAACAACTAAACCTGAGTGCCACAACTCTAAGCCAGCGCTCTAGAGCCCAAGAGCCACAGCTACTGAGCCCACTCTGATAAAACGGAGCTGCGCCCTGCAACAATGAAAAGCCAGGGCACTGCAACAAAAAGTAGGCCCTGCTTGCCACAACTAGAGAAAGCCCTCATGCAGCAACAAAGACCCAGTACAGCCAAAAAATAAATAAATTAAATAAATAAATCTTAAAAAAAAAAAAAAAAAAACCTCAGATGAAACATCAGCTCTGGACAATATCTTGATTTCAGCGTGATGAAACCCTGAGCAAAAGACCCAGCTAACTCTTGCCCCAAATTCCTGACCTGTGGAAACTAAGAGATAATAAATGCATGTGGTTTTAAATCCCAAAGTCTGTGGTAATTCGTTATGCAGTGATAGAACACTAACACAGGAACAGAAGCCAGACTTCAGGCAAACGCCCACACACCCACACTGTTCTTCCAGTCACTGGCAGAACAGAGTCCTGATACCAAACAGATCCATCATTTGCAATTGTGCTGTCAATGCCCACCTGCCTAAAACAGCCTACCACTAAAACCCAGCCAGCCGACAGGATCCCATTAGATAGCAGTCTTACCGCAGATCATGCCTGGATTCACATGCCCTTTTGGAAGTTTGTGTTGAATTTCTGGCTCAACTCTCTGAGTACCAGTCCCAGGTTCTTATTACAATATCTTAAGAGAGAGAAAAAAAAAAAAAAGCTGTGTTGTCTGAATATCTTTATTTCTGTTGTGCTGTTGTTTTACTATAAACAAAAGAAAGGCTAAGGGAGTTTTTAAATTCAATTATGGTATAAAGACTCTCACTCAACAATAGCAAAATAAAACCTGTGAAAAGAGAGGCAGCAATAGCAATATGGAAACAAAAGGTCACCATTATATTTCTGAGGTCTGAGCAATTGAAATGGAAATGAATGTTGTTCCTGAAGCTTTTCTAGGTGACTGGTGATTTTGCTCTCCCTACCAGGCAGTGCTTGCCCATGCTAGACATGATGACAAAAGCGTCCATAACAAATTCACAAAGGGATACACAGCTCCCTCTGTAATAAACAAGCTGAAATAGAAACTGGTAGCAGTATCCCATACAGCAGAGCCAGAACGCCTTAAGAAAGCAAACTGAATAACCTTGTCACATCCATTCTCCACACTTTTCCTTTGGCAAGTGTTCCATGTCCTTGTGAAGCCTCATTTCACCATCTATTGCCAACGGCTACCATTTCATATCACACATTAAAGCATGAGAAATGTCAAGGTAATGAAAACTGACACCGTGGCAAAGAGAAGGTGAGCCACAGACACTGTGGGGAAAGCTGGGCCAAGGTCTTCCAAGAGAGCACTGCTCCAGGCCCTTCTGCAGCTGAGCCTGCCCGAGAGCTGGACTCTACAACACAACTGTACCTCCTGAATAAGGGCCACAAAATGCAAGCTTGGGATTCACAATTAATTCAATAGCAAGACAGCCAAAATGACTTCGGTATTCCAAACCGAGATCACTCTTGACCTTGAAAGATTTATATGCCTCTGAAATGTCCCTGGTTTACCTTAATAAACTGACTATTGAGCTTTTATCCATGCATCTGGCCAAATGTATTTAAATCTTTCTCAAAGAAAATTATATGTTAAATCAGGAATTTGGCTTACGAGCCACCTCTTGCAGAAATGGATCCATATAATTAACGTCTTGGAAAATCTGAAGGCTTTGGTTCTCATACAGATCAAACATTGATGTGCACTGGGTCTTTGGCCAAATCACGGAATTTCTTTCTTCAGTTTTCAGTTTCAAAGAGTGAACTCTGTTTCAGACCTTGAACTTATTTCTAGCCCGACTGCCAGGGATTCTCTTTTGCAAAGAGAAGTGTTGGCACTGAGTCCCAGAATGACACCAGGGATAGTGATGTAATTGAGGTAATCAGAGATGGTCATTTGGAATTTACTGATTTCATCAGTGAATTCATACACTGTTACAAAGCCTTCCAACACTGCACAGGCATTCAGAGCCACTGATTGGATACTTATGTTTGCTTAGAGGCAAAATAACTCTAAAAGAATGATATTTGGGGGACTAAAAAGGTTTGTATTTTTATCTAGAGTGAGAAATGCCTCTTGATGAAACATTTAGAGGTTATATCTGGATAAAATAGCATGCAGTAACAGAAGTGAAGATATTAAATGAAGCTACTAAGGAGTTCGTGGTTTTTAAAAGGATCTTCTGCCATCCTTTTCACTAGTCTTCTCTTACAATATGCTATTTGGTACTCTATTTGAATTGTAAATAATATCAAACTCCCTGTCTTGATGCATTCCCTTGTCCTGAGCTGGGTTAAGTTGAGATCCACATTCCTATATCCCCATTACTGGACATAGAACACTGAGAATGCTCCATCCTTTGCATTTCCAGTTCACCATTTCTATGCATAATCTATGACTTCAATACTACCATACAAAGTTCATCACATCCCTTCCAATTCTAAATTAGTCCCTTTCACCAAACACAAAGTTCTTTTTTTTTTAATTAAGATTTTAGAGCATTTTCACAGTTATAGCAAAATCAAGGGGAAAGTATAGAGCTTTCCATATACTCGCTGCCTCCACACATGCACAGCCTCCATCATTATCAACATCTTCCACCAGAGAAGTATATTTGTCACAACTGATGAACATATACTGCTATATCAGAAAAACCCTAAGCCCATAGTTTACTTTATGGTTTACTCTTGGTATTGTGTATTCTATGGGTTTAGACAAATATGTGAGAAAAATCTGTCATAAAGTTCTCACATAGAGCTTTTTAGGCCTTCCCTGATACAGGAGACATAACAATCATGGGTTCGATCCCTGGGTTGGGAAGATCCCTTGGAGGAGGAAATGGCAACCCACACCAGTACTCTTGCCTGGAGAATCCCATGGACAGAGGAGCCTGGTGGGCTACAGCATATAGGGTCACAAGAAGTCAGACATGACTGAAGGGACTTAGCACACAGCTTGTGGCTCAGACAGTAAGGAATCCGCCTGCAATACAAGCAATCTGTGTTCAATCCCTGGGTTGAGAAGATCCTCTGGAGAACAGAATGGCAACAGACTCCAGTATTCTTGCCTAGAGAATCCCATGGACAGAGGAGCCTGGCAGGCTACAGTCCATGAGGTCACAAAGAGTCGGACACGACTGAACGACTAAGCAAAAGTACAGGGTATTTTCCCTGTCCTAAAAACCCTCTGTCCTGATTATTCATCTCCTCTCTGATAGCCTCTGGCAACCACTTATTGTTTTCTGTTTGCACACTTTTTCCTTTTTCAGAAAGCCATATAGTTGGACTCATACAGTGTGTGGTCTTTTCATTCTGGCTTCTTTCACTTAGTAATATGCAGTTAATGTTTTCCCATGTCCTTTCAGGACTAGATAGCTCTTTTCAGTGTTGAATAAACTTCCATTGTCTGGATGTACCATGGTGAGCTTATCTGTTCACCTACTGACGAATATCTTCATCCTTATCATCATGAGTCAGTTGCTCAATCGTGTCTGACTCTTTGTGACCCCATGGACTGTAGCCTATCAGGCTCCTCCATCTATGGGATTTTCCAGGCAAGAGTGCTGGAGTGGATTGCCATTTCCTTCTCTAGGGGATCTTTCTGACCCAGGAATCAAAGAACATCTTAGTGTTAGTGTTAGTCATTCAGTCGTGCCCAACTCTTTGCAACCCCGTGGACTGCAATCCACCAGGCTCCTCTGTCCATGAGATTTTCCAGGCAAGGATACTGGAGTGGGTTGCCATTTCCTTCTCGAGGGGATCTTCCCAACCCTGAGATCGAACCTGGGTCTCCTGCACTGCAGGCAGATTCTTTACTGACTGAGCTACAAGGGAAGCCCAAGAATATCTTGGCTGTGTTCAAATTTTCTCAGTTATAAATAAGGTGTCTATAAACACCCATGTGCAGATTTTTGTGTGGACTTAAGTTTTCTAGTCCTTCGTGTAAATACCAAGGAGCACAAGTGCTGGATCATATGGTAAGAGTTTGTTCTTTTTTATGAGAAACCATCAAATTATCCTTCAAAGTGGCTGCACTATCTTTCATTCTTACCAGCAATGAATGGGAGTTCCTGTTGTCCCAATTCCTTGTCAGCTTTTGGAGGCAGTTAATATTCTGGATTCTGGTCACTCTCATAGATATAAATGCGTGTGTGCTAAGTCCCTTCAGTTGTGTCCAATTCTTTGTGACTCCATAGACTGCAGCCTGCCAGGCTTCTTTGTCCATGGGGATTCTCCAGGCTAGAATACTGGAGTGGATTGCCATGATTTCCTGCAGGGGATCTTCCTGACCCAACGATCAAACCCATGTCTTTTATGTCTCCTACATTGGCAGGTGGGTTCTTTACCACTAATGCCACCTGAGAAGCCTAGTAGATGCATAGTGATATCTGGTTTCTTTTTTTAATTTTAGTTTACCTGCTGTCATATAATGTCAAATATCTCTTCACATGCTTACTTGCTACATTTGTAATCTTATTTGATGAGATGTATGTATGTTAAAGTGTTTGGTTCATTTTTAATTGGATTTTCAGATTTTTAATTGTTGAATTTTAAATGTTATTTGTATATTTTGGGTAACAGAGCTATATCAGATGTATCCTTTGTGAATATTTCTCCTTGTCTGTGGCTTGTATTTTCATTCTCATGATATAATTATTCACAGATAATTGATGGTTTTAAGTTAATGAAAACCAGCTTATAATATTCTACTACTGTAAAGATCTACTTGGATTAGATTTGCTGCCTTGAAAGAACCTGTGGAGAGTTTAAACATAGTTCAAAGAAAAAAAATAGAAGAAACTTCAGGAAAAAATACTGAACTACTGAACTGTGTTTAACCCCTTAGTGGGTAATAATCACACATTCCTAACATAAAAGATGTTGATTGGTTTTCACATTTTAGAATATACCTAGGCGATGGCACCCCCACTCCAGTACTCTTAGCCTGGAAAATCCCACGGACGGTGGAGTCCATGGCGTCGCAAAGAGTCGGACATGACTGAGCGACTTCCCTTTCACTTTTCACTTTCATGCATCGGAGAAGGAAATGGCAACCCACTCCAGTGTTCTTGCCTGGAGAACCCCTGGTGGGCTGCCATCTACCGAGTCACACTGAGTTGGACACGACTGAAGTGACTTAGCAGCAGCAGCAGCAGCAGCTTATTGATTACTTCCTTCATGGATCATGTCTTTAGTGTCATATCTAAAAAGTCATCACCAAATCTAAGTTTATGTAAATTTTCTTCAATTCTATCTTTTAGGAGTTTTATAGTTTTGCAGTTTACATTTAGGTTGATGATTTATTTTGAGTTAACCTTTGAATTTTTGTGAAGGATGTAAGGTTTGTGTTTATATTTTTTTTTTTGGGGGGGTGGGCATGTGGATGTCCAGTTATTTCAGCACAATGTTTTGAAAAGACTATATTTGCTTCATTGCATTGACTTTTTTGCTTTGTCAAAAGTCAAATGTATATATGTGTGTGTGTGTGTGTGTATATATATATATATATATATATATATATATATATATNTTTATTTCTGGAGAAGGCATTGGCACCCTACTCCAGTACTCTTGCCTGGAAAATCCCATGGATGGAGGAGCCTGGTAGGCTGCAGTCCGTGGGGTCGCTAAGAGTCAGACATGACTGAGTGACTTCCCTTTCACCTTCCTTCATGCATTGGAGAAGGAAATGGCAACCCGCTCCAGTGTTCTTGCCTGGAGAATCCCAGGGACAGAGGAGCCTGATGGGCTGCCATCTATGGGGTCACACACAGTCGGACACGACTGAAGCGACTTAGCAGCAACAACTTAGCAGGTTTATTTCTGGGGTTCTCTGTTTGTTCCATTGGTTACTTTTATTCTTTGGCTAATGTCAGACTTTCTTGAATACTGTAGTTTCATCACGAATCTTAAAGTTGAATAGGTCAGTCCTCCAACTTTGTTCTTCTTCAGTATTGTGTGTGCTATTCTGGGTCTTTTGCCACTCCATCTAAACTTTATAATCAGTTTGTCAATGCCATAAAATAAAGTGCTTGGATTTTGACTGGGATTACAATCAATGTATAGATCAAGTTTTGAAAAACTGATATCTCAAAAACTTTGAGTATTCCTACCCATAAATATAGAATAGCTCTCCATTTATTTAATTCTTATTTGAGTTCATTCATCAGAGTTTCACAATTTTGCTCAAATGGTATATATATTTTGTTAGGTTTATAGCTAAACATTTCATTTTTTGTAAGCTAATGTAAATGGTTGTTCCATGTCCAGTTCTAACTGTTGCTTCCTGACCTGCGTATAGGTTTCTCAAGAGGTAGGTCAGGTGGTCTGGTATTCCCATCTCTTTCAGAATCCTCCACAGTTTATTGTGATCCACACAGTCAAAGGCTTTGGCATAGTCAATAAAGGAGAAATAGATGTTTTCTGGAACTCTCTTGTTTTTTTTATGATCCAGTAGATGCTGGCAATTTGACCTCTGGTTCCTCTGCCTTTTCTAAAATCAGCTTGAACATCTGGAAGTTCACGGTTCATGTATTACTGAAGCCTGGCTTGGAGAATTTTGAGCATTACTCTACTAGCCTCTGAGATGAGTGCAAGTGTGTGGTCATTTGAGCATTCTTTGGCATTGCCTTTCTTTGGAATTGGAATGAAAACTGACCTTTTCCAGTCCTGTGGACACTGCTGATTTTTCCAAATTTGCTGGCATATTGAGTGCAGCATTTTCACAGCATCATCTTCCAGGATTTGAAATAGCTCAACTGGAATTCCATCACCTCCACTAGCTTTGTTGGTAGTGATGCTTTCTAAGGCCCACTTGACTTCACATTCCAGGATATCTGCCTCTAGGTGAGTGATCATACCATCGTGGTTATCTTGGTCATGAAGGTCTTTTTGTATAGCAGACTGGTTCCAAATAGAAAAGGGAGTACATCAAGGCTATATACTGTCACCCTACTTATTTAACTTATATGCAGAGTATGTCATGAGAAACACTGGGCTGGAAGAAGCACAAGCTGGAATCAAGATTGCTGGGAGAAATATCAATAACCTCAGATATGGAGATGACACCACCCTTATGGCAGAAAGTGAAGAGGAACTAAAAAGCCTCTTGATGAAAGTGAAAAAGGAGAGTGAAAACGTTGGCTTAAAGCGCAACATTCAGAAAACTAAGATCATGGCATCTGGTCCCATCACTTCATGGGAAATAGATGGGGAAACAGTGTCAGACTTTATTTTGGGGGGCTCCAAAATCACTGCAGATGGTGACTGCAGCCATGAAATTAAAAGACTCTTACTCCTTGGAAGGAAAGTTATGACCAACCTAGATAGCATATACAAAAGCAGAGACATTACTTTGCCAACAAAGGTCTATCTAGTCAGGGCTAAGGTTTTTCCAGTGGTCATGTATGGATGTGAGAGTTGGACTGTGAAGAAAGCTGAGCACTGAAGAATTGATGGTTTTGAACTGTGGTGTTGGAGAAGACTCTTGAGAGTCCCTTGGACTGCATGGAGATCCAACCAGTCCGTTCTAAAGGAGATCAGCCCTGGGATTTCTTTGGAAGGAATGATGCTAAAGCTGAAACTCCAGTACTTTGGTCACTTCATGCAGAGTTGACTCATTGGAAAAGACTCTGATGCTGGGAGGGATTGGGGGCAAAAGCAGAAGGGGACGACAGAGGATGAGATGGCTGGATGGCATCATCGACTCAATGAACATGAGTCTGAGTGAACTCTGAGAGCTGGTGATGGACAGGGAGGCCTGGTGTGCTGTGATTCGTGGGGTTGCAAAGAGTCGACACAACTGAGCTATCGAACTGAAATGAATGTAAATGGTATTGTGTGTTCAATTTCAAATTCCATTTGATCATTACTGTTATTTGGAAAGTAATGTTTGTTTTGTATATTTACCTAATGTCTTGTACTTTGGTATAATTACTCATTTGTTCCAAAGGCTTTTTGGTTGATTCTTTTGGATTTTTTGACAGAGATCATCACATCATCTGAGAACAAAGATTTTCATTTCTTTCTTCTCAATCAGTATTCTATTTATTTCCTCTTCTTTTATTAGATTAGCTAATACTTCTAGTACTAATGTTGAAAAGAGGAGGGAAGAGAGGGCACTATGAACTTCTAAGGTGTTCTGCTGTAACTTACTGCTCTGATCCACCTGGCCTGTGAATGAACTCACTTCTTGAATTCTCAAGTATTTCATTTGCCTTTGCTAGAATTGTTCTTTCTCAGGGCCACCACACCAGTGCTGAATGGCCATCTCCCCTATCATCAATTCTCCTGCTGCCAAATGACTACTGTATATCTTTTACTATATCACTTCACTGTTTGTTCTGTTACCTCTTGGCTCACTAAACTTC
>SJYQ01002386.1:69359-86326 GCA_006410935.1 Redunca redunca | reverse complement strand
GTCATCTGGAGATTCAATATTATCTCCATCAAAATCCTGACGGTATTTTTTATAGATAAGGAAAACAAACTTACAAAGTTTATATGGAACCACACACACACACACACAAATAGCCAAAGCAATTGAGAAAGAAGAATAAAGACAGAGAGACCAAATTTCCTTACTTTAAAATATATTTCAAAGCTATAGTAATTAAAATGACATGATCCTGACATAAAGACAGACATATCAACCAACAGAACAGAAGAGGTAACCCAGAAATATGCCCACACATCTATGGTCAAGAGACCTTTGATAGGGCATCAAGAACATAAAATGAAGAAGGACAATTTCACCAACAAAAGGTGTTGGGAAAACTGGATACTTACGTGTAAAAGATTAAATTTGGACCCTTAACTTAAACTATACACAAAAATCAACTCAAAATTTATTAAAGACCTAAATGCAAGCTGTAAAACTCCTAGAAGACAAATCACAGAGAGTTTCTTGACATTAGTCTCAGCAATGATTTCCTGGAAATGACATAAAAAACACAGGCAAGATAAGTAAAAATAGGCAAGTGAGATGACATCAAACCAAAAAAACTTTTGTACAATTTATGAAACAAGAAATGAAAGAATTAAGAAACAGACGGAAAAGGCAACCTACAGAACAGATGAACACATATGCAAATCATGTATTTGATAAGGGTCTAATACCCATAATATATAAGAAACTTCTACAACTCAAGAGCAAAAAAAAAAAAAAAAGTGTTTGAATAAACATTTGTCCAAAAACAACATACAAATATCTCCCAAGTACATGAAAGGGGTTTCAACATCACTACTCATCAGAGAAATGCAAATCAAAACCACAATGAGACATCACTACACATAAATTTTGGGAGAAATAATACTTTCATTAAAGAAATATTTTCTAGGAATATCATTTGCTTTATCATGTTTTCTTAATCCTGCTAAATGAATTTTTATAATTTTCTCCATAAAGATTTTACATACCTATTGTTACATTCATCCCTAGATAAATTATATTACTGTATTTGTGTTGTAACTGAATTTCTATCAACTATAATAAATGTCTTTTTAAAACTCATGCTTGCAAATATCTGTAGTCAGTGAATAAAGTAATTGCTTTCATATATTGCTTCTAACATAATCCTACCCTAGTAAATCCTTTTTATCCTAAGCATTTTTTTTTCTCCCTACTGTTCTATAGGTTATTTTTAATTAATTTATTTATTTTGGGGGGAGAATATTTATGATATTGTGATGGTTTTTGCCATACATCAACATCAATCAGTCACAGATAACTTATGTATATTTTATTGGTTTTTATATTGTGTTTCTATACATGAGTTTGGTTTTTATACTTTCAGTTCTTATGTCTCCATACCAATGTGTGCATGCTAAGTCACCTCAGTTGTATCTGACTCTTTGTGATGTCTTGGACTGGCCAAACTCCTATGGCCCTGGGGTTTTCCAAGCAAGAATACTGGAAAGTGAAAGTGAAGTCGCTCAGACGTGTCCAACTCTGCGACCACATGGAGCCTACCAGGCTCCTCTATCCA
The DNA here is from genome assembly GCA_006410935.1 of Redunca redunca. Lineage (NCBI taxonomy): Eukaryota > Metazoa > Chordata > Mammalia > Artiodactyla > Bovidae > Redunca > Redunca redunca. The sequence continues at coordinate 84,759 of SJYQ01002386.1, read as the reverse complement.
TGGGATTTTCCAGGCCAGCATACTGGAGTGGGTTGCCATTTCCTTCTCCAGGGGACAATCCAGACCCAGGGATCAAGCCCACATCTTTTATATCTCCTGAACTGGCAGGCGGATTCTTTACCACCAGTACCACCGGCATGGATTTTCTCTAATTCCAGTATTAGACAGTAAAGGTGAACATCTTTGTCTTGTTATGGTTACTAAAGTAAATTAGTGATTTAAAAAAAAATAAAATTTTAATTGTAGGCTAATTACTTTACAATATTGTAGTGGTTAGCAGAATGTTCACTGGGTATTTATGGTAGATAAGAAAATTCTCTACTGTCTCTGGTTGTTGAACAGCTTATAACATTAATGAAGATTTTTGTTTTTAATCAATCTTTCCATAATTACTTAAGTTGATCATATTGTTTTTACATCTAATTTTATTTAGATAATATATAGTTGTTAGCTGACTTGGATTTCTGTCATAAACTTAATGTCATTATGTTGTCAACTATAAAACATAGTCACAACCTGAAAGTTGAAAGTTATATTCTTTCTGTGAGAATTCTTAGGAATTCAAGCATGGAGGCAGAATCTCACGTAACCCTGAGAAACAGCTCTGAGGCAGGAGAGGGAGTTAGGTTATATAGAAATTTGCAACAAAGAGGGGCAGATAGCCTGAACACCAAAGATTATCATTAAGGAAACCAGATATCTCAAGTTAAGGAATTTAGCTCTCTTCTATGTATGTAAAGGTGCAAGCAACTGGGTTCACTGAATCCATTCCTTTCATATGTATCTCAGCTACCTGGGGCCAATATCCTGCTTCTTGATTTTATTACATCCTTAAGTTCTTGCTCACTGTAGGGAGTGGCTGATGGCTGCCAGATCACAGACATTGTCTTGGGTCCCTCCAGGCTCAGAAATCCATATGTGGATGCTGGAAATCACTGATGGCTGTTATATCTTTGTTTATTGATATGGCAGGAGATATCCCATTTCACAATATTTCTCCTGTCTTCGTTTGAACTCAGGTTGCCAGTAGGCAGGGGTTATAGGGTCACTACAAAGCTTTCCCAATCCTGTGTTTGAGTCTCTTCCAAAATGCAGGTGATAGTAGCTGACTTCAATGCTACAGCAAGCTCTGAACAAATAAGCTGTGCTTGTTCTCATGTGGTTTGCTTCATTTACTTCCACAAGCTATACATTTTGCTTTAAAAGAATCAATTACATTGAGCTTCCCTGGTGGTGCAGAGATTAAAGTGTCTGCCTGCAATGTGGGAGACCTGGGTTCAATCCCTGGGTCAGGAAAATCCCCTGGAGAAGGAAATGACAACCCATTCCAATATTCTTGCCTGGGGAATCCCATGGATGAAGGAGCTTGGTGGGGTACAGTCCACGGGTCGCAAAGAGTCGGACACGACTGAGCGACTTCACTTCACTTCATGTTTTGATAGGAAGTGTTCTCATTTAAATTCTTCTCTATTTGAGTCACCTGTTATTTGTAAGTGTTGCATCATCAGTTTCTAAATTTGTAAGCATTTTTAATCCAATTATTTTGGGGTATTTATTTCTTAATTAATTCCACTGTAGACAGAGAATTCACCTACATGGTAGTTGTTTCTTTTTATTTGTAAAGATATTTTGTGAGTGTGATACTTTGGTATGGGAAAAATATGTGTTTTCTGAAGTTGGGTGTAGTTATTTATGAAAGTGAAAGTGAAAGTGAAACCTCTCAGTCATGTCCGATTCTTTGGGAAGCCGTGGACTATAGCCTATCAGGCTCCTCCATCTATCTATGGGATTTTCCTGGCAAGAGTGCAGGAGTGGGTTGCCATTTCTTTCTCCAGGGGGATCCTCTCGACCCAGGGATCGAACCCGGGTCTCCTACATTGCAGGCAGATGCTTTTACCCTCTGAGCCACCAGGGTATCCATTAAATCAAGTTTATTACTTAACTTGTTCAAGTCTTCTCTACTGGTTTATGATATTTTACAAATAACTGGGAAAATACAATTAAAAACAAACTCTTCTCTCCGTCCAGAAGATCCTTCCACAAAGGTAGAATAGAAACAAGACAGCTTTATTATTGAATACATAGGAAACATAATGTGCATCACAAGGATTCACTGAGACTATGCAAAGACACATAAAAATCTAAGCCTTTTATAAGCCAAGTAGGCACAACCCATTGTATATATGTTCTCAAGATAAACAGTAAGTAGTCCCCCAAGTAAGAGTACTTGAAAATACCATGCACCACACAGTCACCTTAGATTTACCTGGTAACTGGGAGACCAGCTGTGTTAGTTAACTGACTTTATCGAAAGGAAAAACAAACTTCTCATCTTCATAACAGGAAGTACTTCAGGAGTGAGGTGTCTGGCAGCGGCATTTTCTTCCTTGATAATTATATTTCAAAGACATAGCTTCCAGGTCCTTGAGAAAGAAATGCCTGAATTTTAAAGCTAAAAGAGGCTTGAACAAGTAAATTTGTTACTTGTTCAGTTGTGGCCAACTCTTTGTGACCCCAGAAACAGTAGACTGGCAGGCTACTCTGTCCATGAAATTCTCCAGGCAAGAATACCACAGTGGGTTGCCATTCCCTTTTGCAGGGGATCTTCCCAAAATGATTATATTTCATAGACATAGTTTCCGGTTCCTTGAGAAAGACATGCCTGAATCTTAAAGCTGAAAGCGGCTTATTTACCTTAAGGATTTACATACATTTCAAAGAGAGAGAAAAATAACATATTTTTTCTAAAGTAAAAAGTCTAAGAAAAGGGAGAGGGAAAATTAAGTCTCTTTCTTTTAATTTGTATTTGTCCTTATAATGTCAAGGATAGAGAGAAGTTTATAAAAACCACATACTATATTGTTGTAATTCTTTATTTTGGGGGGAGATGTCTGTTTTCATCTCTTTTAGATTTGGTTTTCTTTTATATTCATCCTATCTTGGAATTGTAACATCTTTCTTATCAGTTAAATATTTTGTAAATGTATAGGTGGCTCAGATGGTAAAAAAATCTGACTCCAGTGCAGGAGAACTGGGTTCAATTCCTGGGTTAGGTTGGGAAAATCCCTGGAAAAGGGAATGACAACCCACTCTAGTATGCTTGCAAGAATTCCATGGACAGAGGAGCCCAGTGGACTACCGTCTCTAGGGTCACAAAGAGTCAAACATGACTGAGCAACTGACACAGTAATAAATTTATCACTAATACTTTGGTCTTCAGTCAGTCAGTCAGTTCAGTCGCTCAGTCGTGTCCGACTTTTTGTGACCCCATGAATCGCAGCACGCTAGGCCTCCTTGTCCATAACCAACTCCCGGAGTTCACTCAAACTCACGTCCATGGAGTCAGTGATGCGATCCAGCCATCACATCCTCTGTCATCCCCTTTTCCTCCCCTCACTCCAATTCCTCCCAGCATCAGAGTCCTTTCCAATGAGTCAACTCTTTGCATGAGGTGGCCAAAATACTGGAGTTTCAGCTTTAGCATCATTGCTTCCAAAGAACACCCAAGGCTAATCTCCTTTAGAATGGACTGGTTGGATCTCTTGCAGTCCAAGGGACTCTCATGAGTCTTCTCCAACACTACAGTTCAAAAGCATCAGTTCTTCGGTGCTCAGCTTTCTTCACAGTCCAACTCTCACATCCATACATGACCACTGGGAAAACCATAGCCTTGACTAGACGGACCTTTGTTGGCAAAGTAATGTCTCTGCTTTTCAAGATGCTGTCTAGGTTGGTCGCAACTTTTCTTCCAAGGAGTAAGCATCTTTTAATTTCAAGGGTGCAATACAGTAATGTAAAGTAAACTAAAGTTAAAATAAAAATTTAAAAAAATAAAAAATAATAATAATTTCAAGGGTGCAATAACCATCTGCAGTGATTTTGGAGCCCCCAAAAATAAAGTCTGACACTGTTTCCACTGTTTCCCCATCTATTTCGCATGAAGTGATGGGACTGGATGCCATGATCTTCATTTTCTGAATGTTGAGCTTTAAGCCAACTTTTTCACTCTCTTCTTACACTTTCATCAAGAGGCTTTTTAGTTCCTCTTCACTTTCTGCCATAAGGGTGGTGTCATCTGCATTTCTGAGGTTATTGATATTTCTCCCAGCAATTTTGATTCCAGCATGTGCTTCTTCCAGCCCAGCATTTCTCATGATGTACTCTGCATATAAGTTAAATAAGCAGGGTGACAACATACAGCCTTGACATACTCCTTTTCCTATTTGGAACCAGCCTGTTGTTCCATGTCCAGTTCTAACTGTTGCTTCCTGACCTGCCTATAGGTTTCTCAAGGGGCAGGTCAGGTGGTCTGGTATTCCCATCTCTTTCAGAATTTTCCAAAGTTTATTGTGATCCACACAGTCAAAGGCTTTGGCATAGTCAATAAAGCAAAAATAGATGCTTTTCTGGAACTCTCTTGCTTTTTTGATGATCCAGTGGATGTTGCCAATTTGATCTCTGGTCCCTCTGCCTTTTCTAAAACCAGCTTGAATATCTGGAAGTTCATGGTTCACATATTGCTGAAGCCTGGCTTGGAGAATTTTGAGCATTACTTTACTAGCATGTGAGATGAGTGGAATTGTGTGGTCATTTGAGCATTCTTTGGCATTGCCTTTCTTTGGGATTGGAATGAAAACTGACCTTTTCCAGTCCTGTGGCCACTGCTGAGTTTTCCAAATTTGCTGGAAAATTGAGTGCAGCACTTTCACAGCATCATCTTTCAGGATTTGAAACAGCTCAACTAGAATTCCATCACCTCCATTAGCTTTGTTAATAGTGATGCTTTCTAAGGCCCACTTGACTTCACATTCCAGGATTTCTGGCTCTAGGTCTTGCAAGTCTATTTACATAAGGTATATTTTATAACATTATTAAAATTTGTAATTTTTATATTTTTCCAATGTCATAATTTCAAATATTTCATGTTTATTTGTATTGAAGTATCTCTTAAAGAAAAAATGTAAAGCTGATTTTTTAATGTAGAAGTTTAGTACCGTTAGTTCCATTCCTTTGGGTTTACTAATGTATTTTGACTTTGATTTGTTTCTATCATTTTATCTTCTGCTTTCTATGTACTTTGTTTTTTAAATTTTATGGAAAGATTTTAAAACATATATAAAAGTCATACAACATAAACATGAAGTTTCATCAATTACCTGTGTAACACTACTTCAGTCAAGATAGATAATTCCCAACACTCCCCAAATCCCCATATCTCCACCTTACCCCATGTTTCCTATTCAATGACAGAAATTTCCCTCAAGGCTAAAGAGAAGAGAATCCGTATCCTGAATAATGTGGTAGTTACTTCCTTGCTTATTTTGTTTTATAATTTTAAACATGGAATCTCAAGAGTTTGTCTTTTTCATCTTTTCTCAATGTATACCAAAAAAATCAAACCTTGTATATTTTTTGCCTTTCATGTTTATTTTTTCCCCAAAATTTTTAAGATTCATTCTTGATATATGACCTGCTGACCTAAATTTATTTTTAGCTTTCTGTCATCTTCAATTGGGAAAGAGACCCGGATCAATGATCCCTTTTAGGGTTGGTCAATATATGAGTTGTTTTCAGCACTGTTGTTATTCAGTACCCCAGTCCTGACCAACTTTTTATGACCACATGGACTGCAGCACACCAGGCATCTTTATCCTTCACAATCATCCAGAGTTTTCCCAAACTCATTTGAGTCAGTGATGCCATCCAATCATCTCATTTCTGTCATCTGCTTCTCTTCCTCCCTTTAATCTTTGTCAGCATCACAGTCTTTTCTAACGAGTTGGCTCTTTATATCAGGTGGCTAAAGTACTGGAACTTCAGCATCAGCATCATTCCTTCCAATGAATAATCAGGGTTAATTTCCTTCAGGATTGACTGGTTTGATCTCCTTGCAGTCCAAAGGACTCTCAGACTCTCAATAGCTTTCTCTAGCACCACAGTTCGAAAGCATCAATTATATGGCACTCAGCCTTCTTTATGGTCCAGCTCTCACATCTGTAAATGACTACTGAAAAAACGATAGCTTTGACTATAAGGAACTTGTTTGGCAAAGTCTTATCTCTGCTTTTTTAATATGCTAGGTTTATCATAGATTTTCTTCCAAGGAGCAACCATCTTAAGTTCATGGCTGCAGTCACCATCTGCAGTGATTTTGGAGCCCCAAAAATAAAGCCCGTCCCTGTTTCCATTGATTCCCCATTTATTTGCAATGAATTGATGGGACTAGATGCCATGATCTTAGTTTTTGAATGTTGAATTTTAATCCAGCTTTTTCACTCTCTTCATTTACTTTTATCAAGCATTCTTTAGTTAGTTTCTGCCATTAGGCTCATGCCATCTGCATATTGAATATTATTGATAGTTCTCCCAGCAATCTTGATTCCAGCTTGAACTACATCCAGCCGGGCATTTTGCATGATGTAAGAGAATGCACTAGTCATAACAAACACCCTCTTCCAATAAAACAAGAGATGTCTATACACAGACATCACCAAATGTTCAATACAGAATTCAGACTAATTATATTTGTTATAGTTGAAGATGGAGAAGCTGTATACAGGCAGCAAAAACAAGGTGAGGAACTGAAAATGGCTCAGATCATGAACTCCTTATTGCCAAATTCAGACTTAAATTGGAGAATGTAGGGAAAACCAGTAGGCCATTCATATATGACCTAAATCAAATCACTTATGATTATACAGTGGAAGTGACAAATATATTCATGGAATGAGATATGATAAACAGAGTGCCTGAAGAACTATGAACAGAGGTCCGTAACTTTGTATATGAGGCAGTGATCAAAACCATCTCCAAGAAAAAGAAATACAAAAAGGCAAAATGGTTTTCCGAGGAGGTCTTATGAATAGCTGAGAAAAGAAGACAAGTGAAAGCGGGGGAGAAAAGGAAAGATATATCCATCCGAATGCAGAGTCCCAGAGAATAGCAAGCAGAGATTATAAAAATCTTTTTAAGTGATCAATGCAAAGAAATAGAGGAAAACAATAGAATGGGAAGGACTAGAGATCTCTTCAAGAAAATTAGAGACACCAAGGGAATATTTCATGCAAAGATGGGCACAGTAAAAACAGAAACAGTTCAGACCTAACAGAATCAAAAGATACTAAGGAGAAGAGGCAAAGATACACAAAAGAACTATACAAAAAAATGTTAATCACCCAAAAAAACCACGATGTTATGATTAGTCACCTAGAGCCAGACATCCTGCAGTGTGAAGTCAAGTGGACCTTAGGAAGCATCACTACAAACAAAGTTAAAGGAGGTAATGGAATTCCAGTTGAGTTATTTCAAATCCTGAAAGTAGATGCTGTGAAAGTGCTGCACTCAATATGCCAACAAATTTGGAAAACTCAGCAGTGGCTACAGGACTGATAAAGTTAAGTTTTCATTCCAATGCCAAAGAAGGGCAATGCCAAGGAACGTTCAAACTACTGCACAATTGCATTCATTGCACATGCTACCAAAGTAATGCTCAAAATCCTTCAAGCTAGGCTTCAGCAGAATATGAACTGAGAACTTCCAGATATACAAGCTGTTAGAAAAGGCAGAGAAACCAGAGATCAACTGCCAACATCAGTTGAATCAGAAAAAGCTACAGATTTCGAGAAAAACAAATATTTCTGTTTCATTGACTACGTTAAGCCTTTGACTGTGTAGATCACAAAAAACTATGGAAAACTCTTAAACCTATGGGAATACCAGACCACCCTATCTGCCTGCTGAGAACTCTGCATGCAGGTCAAAAGCAACAGTTAGAACTGAACATGGAACAATGGACTGGTTAAAAATTGGGAAAGGAGTTCATCAAGGCTGTATATTATCATCCTGCTTATTTAACTTATATGCAGAGTACATCATGCAAAATGCCAAACTAGATGAGGCACAAGCTGAATCAAGAATGCCAGGAGAAATATCAACAAACTCAGATGTGCACAACACCACCCTTATGGCAGAAAGTGAAGAGACACTAAAGAGCCTCTTGATGAAAGTGAAAGAGAAGAGTGAAAAAGCTGGCTTAAAACTCAGTATTCAAAAAGGGAAGATCATGATATTTGATCCCATCATTTCATGACAAATAGATGGAAAAACAATGGAAACTGCAACAGACTTATTTTCTTCAGCTCTAAAATCACTTTGGACATTAGCCATGAAATTGAAAGATGCTTGCTCCATGCAAGAAAAGCAATGACAAAATTAGACAGCATTTTGAAAAACAGAGACATTACTTTGCTAAAAAATGTCCATATAATCAAAGCTACGGTTTTTCCAGTAGTCATGTATGGATGTGAGAGCTTGACTATATAAAAGGCTAAGCACCGACAAACTGATGCTTTTGAACTGTGGTATTGGAGAAGACTTTTGAGATTCTTTTGGACTACAAGGAGATCAAACCAGTCAATCCTAAAGGAAATCAACCCTGAATATTCACTGAATTGATGCTGAAGTTGAAACTCCAATACTTTGGAACCTAATGGGAAGAGCCAAGTCACTGGAAAAATCCCTGATGTTGGGATTGAGGCAGGAGGAGAAGGGAATAACAGAGAGGATGAGATAGTTGGATGGCATCACCGACTCAATGGGCATGAGTTTTAGTAAACCCAGGAGATACTGAAGGACAGGGAAGCCTGATATTCTGCAGTCAATGGGGTCACAAAGAGATGGACATGACAGAGCAAGTGAAAAACAACTCTGCATATAAGTTAAATAAGATAGTGACAATATACAGCCTTGATGTACTCCTTTACCAGTTTAGAACCAGTCCATTGCTCCTTGTTTCATTCTACCTGTTGCTCCTTGAGCTGCATACAGGTATCCTAAGAGGCAGGTAAGGTGGTCTTGTATTTCCATCTTTGTAAAAATTTTCCACAGTTTCTTGTAATCCACATAGTCAAAGGCTTTAGTGTAGTCAATGAAGCAGAAGTAGATTTTTCCCCCTAGAATTCTATTGCTTTTTACATGATTTAACAGATGCTGGCAATTAGATCTCTGGTTCCTCTGCCTTTTCTAAAATCCATACTGTACATCTGAAAGTTCTCAATTCACTTACTATTGAAGCCTTGCTTGAAGGATTTGAACATTACCTGCTAGCATGTGAAATGAGTGCAATTGTGCAGTAGTTTCAATATTCTTTGGCATTGTCCTTTCTTGGGATTGGAATGAAAATTGACTTTTTTCAGGCCTGTGGTCACCACTAAGTTTTGCAAATTTGCTGGCATACTGAGTACACCACTATAACAGCATCATCTTTTAGGATTTGAAATAGGTAAACTGGAATTTCATCACCTCCACTAGCTTTGTTCATAGTGATGCTTCCTAAGGCCCACTTGACTTCTCATTACAGGATGTCTCACTCTAGGTAAGTGATCATACCATCATGGTTATCTGAGTCTTTAAGATCTTTTTTGTATAGTTCTTCTATATACTCCTTCCATCCCTTCTTAATATCTTCTTTTTCTGTTCAGTTCAGTTCAGTTCAGTCACTCAGTCGTGTCTAGCTGTTTGCGACCCCATGAATCGCAGCATGCCAGGCCTCCCTGTCCATCACCAACTCCAGGAGTTCACTCAGACTCGCATCCATCAAGTCAGTAATGCCATCCAGCCATCTCACCCTCGGTCGTCCCCTTCTCCTCCTGCCCCAGTTCCTCCCAGCATCAGAGTCCTTTCCAACGAGTCAACTCTTTGCATGAGGTGGCCAAAGTACTGGAGTTTCAGCTTTAGCATCATTCCTTCCAAAGAAATCCCAGGGTTGATCTCCTTCAGAATGGACTGGTTGGATCTCCTTGCAGTCCAAGGGACTCTCAAGAGTCTTCTCCAACACCACAGTTCAAAAGCATCAATTCTTCGGCACTCAGCCTTCTTCACAGTCCAACTCTGTTTCTGTTAGGTCCACACAATTTCTGTCCTGTATCATACCCATCTCTGCATGAAATGTTCCCTTGGTATCTCTACTTTTCTTGAAGAGCTCTCTAGGTTTTCCTATTCTATTGTTTTCCTCTATTTTTTTCATTGATCACTTAGGAAGACTTTCTTATCTCTCCTTGCTATTCTTTAGAACATTCAGATGGGTATATCTTTCCTTTTCTCCTTTGTCTTTGGCTTCTCTTCTTTATTCAAGGCCTCCTGAGACAACGATTTTACCTTTTTGCATTTCTTTTTCTTGGGGGTTATTGTGGTCACCACCTCTTGTACAATGTTACAAACCTTTGTCCATAGTTCTGGCATTTTGTCTATCAGTTCTCATCCCTTGAATCTATTTGTCATTTCCACTGTATAATCATAAGGATTTTATTTAGGTCATACCTGAATGGTCTAATGGTTTTTCCTACTTTCTTCCATTTAAGTCTGAATTTTGAATAAAGGAGTTCATGATCTGAGCCACAGTCAACTCCAGCTCATTTTTTTTTTGCTGACTGTACAGAGATTCTCCACCTTCACGTGCAAACATTATAATCAACCTGATTTCAGGATTGACTACCTGGTGATATCCATGCATATACTCATCTCTTGAGTTGTTGGAAGTGGTTCTTTGGTATGACAAATGCATTCTCTTGGCAGAACTCTGTTAGTGTGGCCCTGCTTTATTTTGTACTCCAAAATCAAATTTGCCTCTTATTCCAGGTATCTCTTGTCTTCCTACTGTTGCATTCCAGTACCCTATAATGAAAAGGATATCTTGCTCTGGTATTAGTTCTAGAAGGTCTTTCAGGTCTTTGTAGAACCATTCAACTATGTGTAGGACATATATACAGTGTATTGTTGTAGCATCTATACATCAGTTTGGAATGGAAGGATCCTTGGTTATATAACCTGACTTGAAATTAGCCAGATGCTGTCACTTTATTTTCCAAAATAGTTTTACAGAAGTGTTCAAGAATTCCTCAGTCTGCAGTAAATTGACAAGAACTTCAGGCACTGAAAAAATTCTGTTGTCAGACCTTAACATTTGAATTTACTATTTTTTAGCTAATTCCAGGTGGTTCTTGTGGGAAAGAATCCACCCGCCAATGCAAGAGACAAAAAAAAAAAAAAAAATGCATTCGATCTCTGGGTCAAGAAGATCCCCTGGAGTAGGAAATGACGCCCCACTCCAGTATTGCTGTCTGGTAAATTACATGGGCATTGGAGCCTAGCAGTTTATAATCCATGGGGCCACAAAGAATCAGACACAAGTGAGCACCTAAACACACACACACACACACACACACACATACGGGATATTCTTATGTTGTGTGATAAGTTCCTTAAGAGTATCTAATTATAACTTGCTACCAACATTAAAAAACACCAGCATGTGGGAGAATAAAGATGAAAATATCAAGCACAAGTGAAGATGTGGAGAAACTGGGACTTGCATAGGCTGTTGATGGGATCAGCAACTGTGTTAAAACACTCATAACCATCAAGTATGAAGAAAAGTTATGACCAACCTAGATAGTATATTCAAAAGCAAAGACATTACTTTGCCGACTAAGGTCCGTATAGTCAACTGCTATGGTTTTTCCTGTGGTCATGTATGGATGTGAGAGTTGGACTGTGAAGAAGGCTTAGCGCTGAAGAACTGATGCTTTTGAACTGTGGTGTTGGAGGACTCTTGAGAATCCCTTGGACTGCAAGGAGATCCAACCAGTCCATTCTGAAGGAGATCAACCCTGGGATTTCTTTGGAAGGAATGATGATAAAGCTGAAGCTCCAGTATTTTGCCACCTCATGAGAAGAGTTGACTCATTGGAAAAGACTCTGATGCTGGGAGGGATTGGGGGCAGGAGGAGAAGGGGAAGACAGAGGAAGAGATGGCTGGATGGCATCACGGACTCAATGGACGTGAGTCTGAGTGAATTCCGGGAGATGGTGATGGACAGGGAGGCCTGGCATGCTGCGATTCATGGGGTGGCAAAGAGTCGGACACGACTAAGCGACTGAACTGAACTGACCACCTTCTTGGAGATATACATGGTTGTACAGAGATTCATGAAAATTAATGAAAGTGTTGTTCCTTGTCCTGTGACTTTGCAAGCCTTCCCATTCAGAAGTAGAGTCTATTTGCCAGTATTTGAAATTGATACTAGCTATCTTGCTGAGGAAGAAACACAAGCTGTAATCAAGATTGCCAGGAGAAATATCAATAACTTCAGATATGCAGATGACACCACACTTATGGCAGAAAGTGAAGAGGAACTAAAAAGCCTCTTGATGAAAGTGAAAGTGGAGAGTGAAAAAGTTGGCTTAAAGCTCAACATTCAGAAAACAAAGATCATGGCATCTGGTTCCATCACTTCATAGGAAACAGATGGGGAAAGAGTGGAAAGTGTCAGACTTTAGTTTTTGGGGCTCCAAAATCACTACAGATGGTGATTACAGCCATGAAATTAAAAGGCACTTACTCCTTGGAAGAAAAGTTATGACCAACCTAGACAGCATATTCAAAAGCAGAGACATTACTTTGCCGACTAAGGTCCGTCTAGTGAAGGCTATGGTTTTTCCTGTAGTCATGTATGGGTATGAGAGTTGGACTGTGAAGAAGGCTGAGCACCGAAGAATTGATGCTTTTGAACTGTGGTGTTGGAGAAGACTCTTGAGAGTCCCTTGGACTGCAAGGAGATCCAACCAGTCCATTCTGAAGGAGATCAGCCTTGGGATTTCTTTGGAAGGAATGATGATAAAGCTGAAATGCCAGTACTTTGACCACCTCATGCGAAGAGTCGAGTCATTGGAAGACTCTGATGCTGGAAGGGATTGGGGGCAGGAGGAGAAGGGGATGACAGAGGATGAGATGGCTGAATGGCATCACTGACTCGATGGATGTGAGTCTGAATGAAGTCCTGGAGTTGGCGATGGACAGGGAGGCCTGGCGTGCTGCGATTCATGGGGTCGCAATGAGTCAGACACGACTGCGTTACTGAACTGAACTGAACTGATCTTGCCCAGGAACAAAATGTGGGCTATTTCAGAGTTTAGGTGTATGCCTTTGTTTATATCAACCCAATTGTGATAATGAGATAATCACTCATAAACCCTGCAATTTTAAATAAAGATTTTTAAAAATCCATATTACATCAGCATAGTTTATTTTCTATCCATGCAACAAAATTCTACCAAAAATGATAAGAAACACTAATATTCCATCAATTTGCCAACAAAGGTCTGTATAATTAAAGCTATGGTTTTTCTAGTAATCATTTACAGATGTGAGAGTTGGACCATAAAGAAGGGTGAGGGCCAAAGAATTGATACTTTTTGATTGTAGTGCTGAAGAAGACTCTTGGCAGTCCCTTGAACAGAAAGCAGCTCAAACCAGTCAATCCTAAGGGAAATCAACCCTGAATATTCATTGGGAGAAATGATGCTGAAGTTGAAGCTCCAATACTTTGGCCACCTGAAGCAAAGAGCCAACTCATTGGAAAAGACCGTCATGTTTGGAAAGACTGAGAGCAGGAGGAAAAGGGGGCAGCAGAGGATGAGATGGTTAGATGGCATCCCTGATTCAATGGACATGAATATGAGCAAACTCCTGGAGACAGTGAAGGACAGGGAAGCCTGGTGTGCTGCAGTCCATGGGGTTGCAAAGAATGGAACACAACTTAGCAGTTGAACAACACCACCACCAACAATGGCATGAAACATAGTTTTCCTATTCCATTCGGCAGACCTTCAGACTATTTTTCATAAATCTTGAGAGGAAGTCTATTTTGGGTAGCATGGAGAGCCAAGGGCAATGGTGCTTAATCTTGAGTGAAAATCTCCAATAATTTTATCATAGAAAATTTTACTTTGGGATTGTTCATTACAATAAATACTAAGATAATTTTGTATTCAAGTAAATCCCTTTTTCAAATATATCATGTTTCTGTTATTTCCTTAAAGTATTAAAATATAAGGGCATGGATATACTATTTTTTATCTGTTAAATGTAACCAGTTTTTTAAAGGATGATATTATAAACAAAAATGACAGCCTCATTTGGGATTAAGGTTGTCCATACTTCAAAAAGAGCTTGTTCTCTGATGATTATTGAGAGATCATTCTACTCCCTGGAAATCTTTACCAGGTTTTTCTGTGCATTTAAAACAAAATGTATTGGAATATAGTTAATGTGCAATTGTGTTAGTTTCAGGTGTACAGCAAAGTGATTCATTTATACATATACATATAGGCACTCTTTTTGAAATTCTTTTACCTATAGATCATTACAGATTGTTGAGTTCCTTGTGCTACATAGTAGGTCCTTATTTGTAACCTCTTTTATATACAGCACTGTATACATGTTGATCCCAGTCTCCTAATTTAGCCCGCCCCCCTTACTCCCTGGGGAAGGAAATGGCAACCCACTCCAGTGTTCTTGCCTGGAGAACCCCAGGGACCGTGGAGCCTGGTAGACTGCCGTCTATGGGGTCGCACAGGGTCGGACACGACTGAAGCGACTTAGCAGCAGCAGCAGCAGCCCCTTACTCCTTTAAGTTTGTTTTCTACATCTGTGACTCTATTTCTGCTTTGTAGATAACTTCATTTGTATCTTTTAGATAGTCCACATACATCTATTCATTTTTTTAGTTTTTCATTGTATTTGCCTTAATTTTTTAAATGAGAACACTCAGCATACCTTATGATGTCATCATTTACTTTGTATCATGACTGCTCTCTTTGCCCCTCACACTCCAGACTCCGTAGATATTTTTTCTCAGATCTGAATGTGTCACATTCATTTTTTACTATATAGTTTTTAAACAAATGGCACTCACTGCCTGGAATTCTTTTTCCCTAAAATTAATATCACTACTTCCTAGACAATCTTCATTTTTTTCATTAAATATTTAAAGAAAGCCATCTCTGACTTTATAATCACCCATTTTCATTCATTTTCTGGTATCACAGTAAATATGATGTCTTTAAATATTTATTTTTGTGATTATTTATGTAGATTCTTTCTCTTGTACTGGATTTTAACCTTTAAGAGAAAAATCCTAACTTTACCTTCCTTGCTAATTCCTGGTATCTAGGATTCTTAGTACCTAGTACTGAGGCTGTCAAATAGAAAAAAAAAATTTTTTTCTCAATATGATGCATAAAAGAGTCTGTGAATGAGTGCATGCATTAGTGAAGAAGAGGGAGTTCCTAATGACTCTTGGGATTCTGATGTTGTTATCTCATTTGTTTTATTCTTACCTGAAAGTTCGTTATCTAGAAGACTGTCTGGTACTCAAATATAGGTGAAAAAATACTTGTGGAACAAACAGAATTTTGTTTTGTTGGGAGTAAGGCTGATCAAAAGCTCACTGGTTTCTATTTTTCTGTGATTTTCAAATCATTCTTTACTCTGAAATTTTCTTCTTTCTCAGAAATAAGAAGTAATCTACATTTTCCAGATAAATATTAAATCAGACTTTAC
>SJYQ01002386.1:29011-61356 GCA_006410935.1 Redunca redunca | reverse complement strand
AGAGAATAGGGCTATCAGTGAAGTCTTATGAAGCTATTTTCTAATAATTTCGGTCTTACTGAACATTTATGCTTTCCAATCTGTTTTCTTATATATCTTACTCTTTGAATATATTATTTTAATGTTATCATATTACTTATCAAAGTAGTTAAAGTGTTAGTCATTCAGTCATGTTCAACTACTTTGCATTTCCACAGACTGTAGCCTGTCAGGCTCCTCTGTCCATGAAATTCTTCAGGCAAGAACACTGGAGTATCAGTTGCCATTCTGTTCTCCAGGGGATATTCCTGGGTTTGAGGGATCAAACCCAGGTATCCAGAATTGCAGACAGATTCTTACCATCTGAGTCACTAGGGAAGCACTAGATATTTTATTTATTTAAGGTCTTATTGCTGTATTAGAAGATTACTTGCATATTTCTAAAGAACAAGTGAATATTGTCTAGTGGTTACAAGTTTGAGATTTAAAAGAAAAATGCTCAGGTTTAAATTTTATTTCTCTATCTTCCTGTTATTCACAAATAGTTTCTTTCTTAGTTTTGACTGTTCTANAAAATCAAAAAAGTAATTAAAATTAACAGGCATATTCAGCATAGCACATTAGGAAGCTGAATGGATTCAAAAATAATGTTCAGGTTTTGATTAAAAGAGGACATTACTTGAATTATAATTTTAAAATATCATCCTAGAAGAGAAGATAAGGAGGTAAAGGCAAAAACAGGGAAATCACCAGGTAACTATTACAGTTCAAAACATAGTGGAGACTTTCTGTAGAGGTAGAGATGCTGGTTACAATCTATCTATATGTATATATAGATTTTTTTTGTAAATATAACTGACAGAATTTGCCTAGAAATTATATGTGGTGTTGCAGGAGAGCAAAAAGAGGAAGTTGAAAAAATTCCAACGTTGTTGGCATCAGCTACTGGGGAAGATACTGTTTACATTTACTATACTAGAAGAAAGAAAGAGGAAAAAAAAACAATTTTGGCAAAGATTGGATTTCAGGGCAGATAAGACTTCTGAACAGATAAGTTCTAGAAGCTTCTCACCTAAGTAGAGATGTGCTGGAGGCATTTGGATCTTTAACTTAGGGAAGAGGTCGAAGTAGGAGATATGACAGTCATTACAGGACAGGACTTAAATTTGAAATTATCAACTGTGTGAGTATAGAAAGATAAGAGTGATGAATGATTAAAGTGTCTAGAGGATAAAAAGAGTGTTTTCTAGAAGGCAAGTATTTTGTTGTTCAGTTCGTCAGTCATGTCTGACTCTTTGCAACCCCAAGGACTGCAGCACACCAGGCTTCACTTTCCTTCACCATCTCCTGGAGTTTGCTAAAATTCATGTCCATTGAGTTGGCGATGCCATCCAACCATCTCATCCTCTCTCACGCCTTATTCTTCCTGCCTTTAACCTTTCCCAGCATCAGAGTCTTTTCCAATGAGTCAGATCTTCACATCAGGTGGCCAAAGTATTGGAGTTTCAGCTTCAGCATCAGTCCTTCCAATTACTATTCAAGGTTGATTTCCTTTAGGATTGACTGCTTTGATCTCCTTGCTGTCCAAGGACTCTCAGGAGTCTTCTCCAATGCCACAGTTCAAAAGCATCAATTCTTTGGCGCTCAACCTTCTTTATGGCTCATATCTCACATCCATACATGGCTACTGGAAAAACCAGAGCTTTGACTATATGGGCCTTTGTCAGCAAAATGATATCTCTGCTTTTTAATAAGCTGGCTAGGTTTGTCATAGCTTTTCTTCCAAGGAGCAAATGTCCTTTAATTTCATGGCTGCAGTCACCATCTGCAGTGATTTTGGAGCTCAGAAAATAAATTCTGCCATTATTTCTATTTTTTTCCTCATTTATTTTCCATGACATGATGGGAACAGAGTATTTCAATGAATAGGGGTGATTCAGCTGTGGTGATGGCAGCAGACATGACAAATAAATTCAGGACTGGGTAAGTGACCACTAGATTTAACAAAGTCATTTATGACCTTTTTCTGGCATAGTGGAACCAAAATCTATTCATAAAGAGTTTAAGAGAGAAAGGAGAAGAGACATGAGGAAAGAAATTAGAGACAGAGAACAGAAGGTTATGGGGGCAGAGCAGTGGTGTGGTGTCTGGAGGATGATACCTGGAGTGTTCACAAGATGGAGAAATTATGCCATTCTTGTCATGCACGATCCTCACAGATCATTTGTACTAGAGATAAAAACAATTCCACAGAACAGAAGCAGAAAGTCTAGAGCCATATTTATGAGTGAGTGTGAGAGCCGACATCCGGAGCACAGGTGAAAAGTTTTTGTCTTTGATCAAAATATAAACAATTCATACACAGTAAGGAGAAGCATGTAGAGGCCCAGGTCACAGAGTGCAAGAGGGGAGGGGGGTGGTGGAAAGAGCTTGGAGAAATTATTTTGGGATTGCTTACATCTTTGCTGATGTTTGAGGCTACTGGTCATAGATTTGACCCAATTTAATGTGGCTTTCCTCCAGGAGATGTAGCTGTGTGGAGGCTTGGGCTTTTAAGTGAGAGACAAGGAGGAGAGGTGAGGGTAAAGGTTAGGTGAGTAATTATAACAACAAACCCCAACTTCTTAACTGGTTAAGTGAAAAATGAGAACAGAGGTGAATTGTGGTAAGACCTGTGGATTGTCAACTTGGTTACTTTAATGAGTTGGATTCACTGTGCTAGGGACCAGAAAGAAACAGCTGGAAGTTCAGGAGTCTGTGGTCATAAACTCGGTGGCTTCAGAAGGATATTACTGAGGGTTTTCAGTTGACAGTGACAAGAGGGTAGTCCTGACACAGATGTGAGTCACTGTGATAGTTTCATGAACCAGAGAACAAGAGGATGCTGCTGCTGTTAAGTCGCTTCAGTCGTATCCGACTCTGTGCGACCCCATAGATAGCAGCCCAACAGGCTCTCCATCTCTGGGATTTTCCAGGCAAGAACACTGGAGCAGGAAAAAGAGGCAGGGGTATGCAAATTTCTCTGGTATTTTAAAGTTGAGGTAGTTTAATACAGAGAAATAGAGACATATCACTATAAATGGGGTTGGGGAAGCAAGCCTAGGGAAATAAAAAAGTCAGAAATCACAGACAATTCTCATCAATATTCTCAGTCATCTGCAGCATGAAACTGAGTGATTTTTCAGGAAAGAAGCTGGGAGCCGTTGGCAAAACCTTACCTCCTCCAAAGGCCAACCATCTGTCTGTCGCAGTCACAGAACCTCCGATTAGTTCTCTTCTATCTTCAACTTCTCACATGATTCACTCAGTTTGGCAGAATGTAGTTCTTAAGCTTCCAGATCCTGTGACACGTGAGGAAGTACAAAGACTAAATCGTGCTAAATTGCCACCAGAAAAGTAGGTACAGTTTACATATCTGGCTATGCTAATATCATACTCTTTTTCATTTAATTTTTACTTTACATTGAAATATAGTTAGTTTTACATTGTTGTGTTAGTTTCAGGTATACAGCAAAGTGATTCAGTTATACATACGTATATATCCATCCTTTTTTAGATTCTTTTCCCATATATGTTATTACAGAATATTTAATATAGTTTCCTGTGCTACACAGTAGGTCCTTGTCGATTATCTGTTTTATATAGACAGTAGTGTGTATATGTTAATCCCAAACGTAATTTATCCCTCCCCCACCACAATTCCTCGTTGGTAACCATAAGTCTGTTTTCTATCTGTGAGTCTGTTTCTGTTTGTAAAAAAGTTCATTTGTATCAAATTTTTAGATTCTGCATATAAGTGATACCATACGATATTTATCTTTCTCTGTCTTAACTTCACTTATTAGGTGAAGACTGATCTGATAGTATTGAACCCATGATTACACTGAACAACCCGAGCAGCATCAGCTTGTGTGTTGGCCATGGAATGGAGAAACCCCACTTGGATCTCCCCCACTTCAAGGTAAACTTAGCTGTCCTAGATGCTGGGAGGCCTTTCATGATTGTCTCAGCTGCACTGAGTTGCCTCCCTGATTATTCTCTGTTCAGGGACAAGACACTCCCAAGGGCTTATTATTGAAGTAGAAAGTCCAGGTAATTCAGAGCCAACCTATGACATGCATGTCTGATAAGCCATGTGCATCCACAGCTCACACTGGGAGATATCCACTGACCACAGCAACTCAACTTTTCCCTCTGACTCAGTTTTGCCCTTTCTCCTCCACAGATGTTAATCAAAGAGCATTTCATGCTAAATATCCTGAATACTACACTTTTTAATATTAAACTAAACCCAAACTGTGGTGGCTCAGATAGTAAAGCGTCTGCCTGCAATGCAGGAGACCTAAGTTTGATCCCTGGGTCAGGAAGAGCCCCTGGAGAAGGAAATGGCACCCCACTCCAGTACTCTTGCCTGGAAAATTCCATGAACAGAAGAGCCTGGTAGGCTACAGTCTACGGGGTCGCAAAGAGTTGGACACAACTGAACTTTCTCACTTTCTAAATTGTGGCATTAAGCTTCCAGAGTGTAATGCAACTAGCTTTACTCAAAGGAATCTCCTCATATAGAATAAAAGGAAGACAAAAATTACCATTGGTAACTGTTGCATTTATTCTTTACTTCAACACACTTACTTTTTTTTTAATATTGCATATTGTAAGACTTAGTTGTATCATTGTCCACAAGCAATATCATTTATAGAAACTACCTATGCTAGGAGAAAAGGGAAAAAAAGTAGGCAATTGTGTATAAGTCAGAATAAATATTTATTTTTTATTCTATCACAACAATGAAACCACAAAAGGTGCTATTTCCCAACAAAGATTGTGAGTCCACCTTTAATACGCTATCCCACAACTCTGTAATGTCAGCTGATTATGGAAAATAGAACTATTTGTATCAGAGACTCTCATGGTCATGAATCAGTTGCTTTATTTGTTTACTATTGTATCTATCTATTACCTATCTACTCACCTATTCATCTATTTTTGCTCCACAATGAAACCTGAGAATAGCGGTACATACATAGATAATGGGTTTGGAAACAACATTTCCAGCTCCTAGGGCCACCTGCATTCTCTGACTCAGCCCCTTCCTCTCAGCGTACAGCCCCCTGCTCCATCTTCACAAAGCACAGCCTTCAGTCTCTACGAATGACCCTATAATTATATTATGCCCACCCTGCTAGTCTAGGGTACTAGACATAGTCCCACCTTCTTCAGAATCTTAAATACATCTGCAAAGTCACTTTTGTCATGCAAGGTACATATTCACAGGTTCTCAGGTTTTGAATGTGGACATCTTTATGGTGAGAAAAGTGAGGAAACTATTCTATCCACCAGGGTAATTCACTCTAACTTGATGTATGCTACTTCCCAAATTCAAGACATTCAATGACCATTGTACCTTGTGTTCCTTGTGGAAAAAAAAAAAATCAATATATAAACCTATTTCTCATTTTGAAGGAGTATCTTATCATTTCACCAACATCAGAACTCTTAAAGTATTTACCAAAGAGAAGATCCCACAATTTTCATATGCAGATACATTTCTTTAAATGGTAGCTATCAAAATTGCATTTCATCATCGACATTCCCAGTCAGCATGATTCAATGTAGGAGGTCGATAAAATAGATCAGCATAATGTACCAAGGATGGTGATACAATCAAAGTTGCTTTAGACTAGATTATAACCAAGCACTCAGGTTGTCAAAGCACTGAGATAAGACGCTGATGTGTATCACTGCAAGTGCTGCTGAAAGAGAACTGCTTCATGATAACTTGTTAATTAGTGGAAGGAAAAAAAAAAAAGTCAACTCAATGAGCAAGCGAAAATTGCTCAGTTGTGTCCAACTCTTTGTTAACCCCAGGACTGTAGCCACCTAGGCTCCTCTGTCCATGGAATTCTCCAGGCAAGAATAGTGAAGTGGGTAGCTGCTCCCTTCTCCAGGAGATCTTCCCAATCCAGGGATCGAATCCAGATCTCCTGCATTGCAGGTGAATTCTTTACCATCTGAGCCACCAGGGAAGCCCACTCAATGAGTAAAAGGTATAGGAATTTACTGCAGCCCACTAACACACACTCATTCCTATTACCAAAGTCCCAGTGTTTGCCAATAAGCACCTTACCTCTCATACAAAAGCCAGGAAAAGATTATAAATTCAGTGTGTATTATAATTTTATATTTTGTAAATCAAATTATAGATCTGGATTACATCAACCCTTTGATAAAAATGGTAGCAAAGTGCCTCACAGCAATTACAGAATTCCTCCAGTTTTCCAACCAGGTCTTAAACTAAGAACTGAAAAGCATGAGTTTGTTATTGTCATTTTGTAAGTATTCTTGTACAATGACTACTGTTAGCCCACCCAGAGATTCTTGTAATCATTTCTAAAATATTATATTGCAGGAGCTATTGCTTTCCCAAATCCTTGCCTTTAATAGACACTTTATTCCAGGTGAATATAGGTAATTATTTAATGAACCATTTTTCCATAACATGTCATGGGTTATCAATATACATTCCTTAGCTGATGATGAGATTGTTATTATCTTCAAATATGAATAGACCAGATATCCTTCTCAGATGCATTGCAAAATCTTTTCACAAGGACCACTTCAAATACAAATAATAGTAAAAAAAATCTAACAGAAAAGCATCACTCACTCTAGATATTTCAGGCTGGAGGGGATTTAATACAGAGAATTAAGGGCAAACAAAACTGTTGGAAGAGCTATATCTTTCAAGAAGCCTAAAAGTGCTAGATTCACAGGAAGCTTTCATCAATAATCTTGGCTGCTGCAGCCTGGAAGCCAGTGACTCACAGGAGAACTCACAAGAGCAAATTATGTTTTCTTGTCATTTTCTAAAACCCAAGAATCTGGTCATTGTTGCCAATGGAGCAGTGATGGTTCTTGCTTCTTTCTCTTTCCAATCTTGCATTTCTTTGGCAGATATTTAGTTATTGGACTCATCAAAGTAAAAGAATAGAAGGAGGTTGTATTAATTTCTGACAGATAAGCACAGATGTTGCAACCCTATGTGCTGCGTGAGGGGTGATGTTGGAAAGTAGAACAGAGAGTAAGAGGTACATGTTTAAGGAGTAAAGAGATAAGTTTAATCTAGTAGACTGGGTTTAGCTTTTGGTTCTTAAAAATTATTTCTTAAAGCTTATGCTACCATCTCTCTGGGCTTCCCAGGTGGCATGAGTGGCAAAGAATCTGCCTGCCAATGCAGGAGATGCAAGACTGTGGTTTGATTCCTGAGTTGGGAAGATCCCCTGGAGTAGGAAATGTCAACTCACTCTATATTCTTACCTGGAAAATCCCATGGACACAGTAGCTTGTGTGCTGCAGCCCATGGGCTTGCAAAGAGTTGGACATGACAGCACACACACACATACCATCTCTCTCCACGTGAACTGTTATTTGTTGTTTTTCTTTGATTTTTCTCTATCACTGACACATTTGCTGACTTTCTGAAAAATCAATGAGAACTTCTCACTTGTCATAATTGTTCTGATAGAGCTCCAATTACAGATGAGTTAATTATATCTTGAATGTTCAAACTCCAAATATTTTAAAGAAACTTCTGCTAAAATTATATCTACTTAGAGAGCTTTTAAACACAAGACTGACAACCCTTTTATTTTCTTTTCTTGTCTTGTCATTCTGTTTTTCTACCCTTTTAAAGCAATTAGGTATTCCCTATTTTTTAAGAAAAATCGTGAGGTTTTATAATTCATGTAATGAATTAGTAATATAATTTTAGTACTTTTTTGGAGAGCCACACCTATGGTTATTATTACTGTAAGATTTGGGGTAAAAATGCCTGGAAATGAATTACAGCTCTCACTGGCACTGCTCATGTGCTCTTGTCTGAATGGTTGTGTGTTCTGTTTTCTCACATATAAACAGAGAATACTATCAGTACTTATAGAATTTACTATGATGATAAAATATTAATAGTTCATAATACCAAGTACATGGTAAGATCAAAGTTACCAGTTGTTATACTAACTGCTCATAAGTGAAAGTATTAGTCACTCAGTCATGTCTGACTCTTTGGGACCCCATGGACTGTAGCCTGCCAGGCTTCTCTGTCCATGGGATTTCCCAGGTAAGAATACTGGAGTGGGTAGCCATTTCCTTCTCTGGGGCATCTTCCCCACCCAGGGATCGAACCCAGGTCTCTTGCTTTGCAGGCGGATTCTTTATCATCTGAGCCAACAGGGAAGCCCCAATAACTGCTCATAACAATAAACCATTAATAGGCTGTCTTTGCTCTTACTTGTAGAGGCAGGCTTTTAAGGTCTGCCTTTAGTCTTTTATGAAGAGAAAATAATTTTTACCTCTTCATTTTTCTGTCCCTAGAGGGTTCCTAGCTTTTACATTTCTTTTTGTTTGTTTCCTTTTAAGGCTACTCTTAGAGTTGAATGACTTGTGAGACAAGAAGTCACACACTCTACCTACTGTCACCCATGTCCAGCAACAGCCTTGGTCTCCAGAAATGAATAGGTGAACTGAAAAATGTCTTATGCCAGCAAGACCAATAATCTCCTAGAAAGCTAATCAATGATCCTGAAACTATACAGTTTTTAAAATTCCTTTTCAGAAAACTATAGAAGCTGGGGAACAAAACACAAAAGTCACGGATTTGGCCTTAAGTATGTACACACCACACCTTGGCCTTCACATATATGAACTATAAAATAGATGTGAAAGTATGTATTTCTAAAAAACACTATTTATTTGGTTTCATTGGGTCTTAGTTGCGGCAAGCAGGTTCTTCAATGCATCACATGGAATCTCTCTTGTGTACACAAGCTTTCTAGTTGTGGCTCACAGGCTTAGATACTCTGCAGCATTTGTAACTTAGTTCCCCTACCAGAGATCAAACTCATGTCCCTTGCATTGGAAGGTGGATTCTTAACCACTGAACCACCAGTGAAGTCCCAATGTGAACATATTAATAGTACCCTTGCATATATCTGTGTTCTTTAATTTGCCAATTTTAGTAACATTACATCCATATTTGTTAGGATTTTCTTTCTATTATAACATTAAACTGTGAAAGTATATCTCCTTCCATACATTAACTCATAAAGTAATTACATTAACTCAGAAATGTACCTGTTGAGAGGAATTCATTTTTACTAATTTGGGGGCATACAAAAGTTATTCTATGGGCACATGAAGTTACTCTAGCATAAGGAAGTAGGCAAAAGAAAAGGTTGATAACTCTCAGCCATGCTGACTGCTACCATATTGGGCAATTTGAAACATGATGGGCCTAGAAGAAATTCAGGAGCATGGCATGAACATGGGAAAGAAAAGGATAGCAAGGAAATATTAGATCAGGAAGCAAGCGCTTAGTCTCAGAGAGCGGAGGCTTAAGGAAAAGATAAAGTAAATCTGAAAGGAGAAAAATCTCAGTGAAAGATATCACTTTTCCAATGAACCATGTAGATGGGCTCATCTTCATCTTGCCTATTATCAGTTCTATCAACTTTTCCATTAAAGTCTAACATGTGTACAGTCAATAATGGACTGTCTGCTTACTACATGTACCGCCTGTGTACCTGTTTCATGCCTGAAATTGAGGGCTTCCTCAATGGGGCAGAAGTACTGAATGTCTCTAAGGGTTGTCACAGGTCTAAGATTTAAAAGATTCCCATACGCAAACAAAGGAACTTAAGCAGTTGACTGCTTAGTCACAACAGGTAACTCAACACAAGTATTTCATAAAGAAGATAAAATTATGTAGTACATCATTTCGTAGTTCAGAGATCCTCATGTTTGCTCTCATAATTTGATGGTCCTTGTTTTATATTAATTTACTCAACAAGTATTTATTTAGACCAGGATTTTAAGTGAAGAATCTAAAATATCCCTCTAGTCCCTATCATGTATATGGCTGAAGGCAGGTATGACATCAAGCCAATGCCAGATGATTATGAAGCCCCTCAGATCTAAGTCTCACAAGACGAGGTTCTCTGGTTTCCTTTGACTGGCTTTCTCTCTCTCTCTCTCTCTCTCTCTCCCTTTTGATTAATTGGTTGTTGTGGTTTGGTTGCCCAATCATGTTTGACTCTGAGACCCCATGGACCGGGGTTTCCCTGCTCTTCATCAACTCAGTGAGTTTGCTCAAACTCAATGTCCATTAAGTTGGTGATGCCATCCAACCATATCCTCGTCATCCCTTTCTCCTCTTGCCTTCAATCTTTCCCAGCATCGGGGGTTATTGTTCAATGGGATATTATATTTTTTTTAGTTTTTTTTTGGCTACATCCCACAGCATGTGGGATCTTAGTTCCCTGACCAGGGGTGAAACCCATGCCCACTGCACTGGAAGCGCAGAGTTCTAACAACTGAACTACCAAGGAAGTCAATTTCTTTCTCTTTTACTAGTTCATTAAACATGCTGTAGTATGAGTTATCTTTTCAGTTACTCATTTGCTCCCTTCTGAACTAATTGAGTGTGGTTAACTACACTTCTTGATGCTCTTCTAAGAAAGATATTATGTCTCATTTTAGAATGCGTTGCACCATTTCATAAATACCCACATGATTGCTCTCATAATTTTATGGTCTTTGTTTCATATTAATTTACTCAACAAATATTTATTCAATTTATATTACATACTTAATAAGATATGATTCTGTCTTTAAGGTACTCACATTATGTAACTGAATAAATACAGTTCTCAGGGGAAGGGTGTCAACACGTAAAGAAGAGCAGTTTTCTTCCTACTTAGTTGGGATGGAGAGGGAGGGAAGGCTGCAGGTGGAGCTGTTTATGTTCATCTTTAAAACTGAATACATGCTTGCCCAGCAAATGAGGTGTAAAAGATGAGGAGTAAGATGTAGTGTGAACAAAGCCATGGAGAGGGGACTGATTAATGAAAGGAATGTGTTTGCTCCATTCAGATAAGCCCCAGAAGGTTGCTTTAAGTAAAAAAGAAATAACTGAAAAAGGGGTCTGTGTCCAGATCTGAGATTCCAGAGAAAGGAAACAGGAGGGATGCTAAAGGGGCTGCAGTTGATCTTAAGATCTGTAGGGAGCTATTAAAAATAGTAAGCAGAGTGGATAAGACACTGAGATGATTTTTTTTTTAATGTGTGGAGTAAGAATATATAAATAGGTTATTGAAAAATAATACAAATTCCACAGACAAACGTATGTATTTGTGAGGATTTGGTGCTTTAATCTGTGGGAAAAGAAAATTGTTTTAGAAAGCTGAATAGTCTAGGTCTGTATCATTCTGCTAGGGTTAGAATGTTGATTTTACCAATTAACATATGCATGAATTGGGCAAAACCAATAACCATTTGATACCTTACTTGTCCCTTCTTGCAAATGCTGTGTTTAATCCTCAAACAAACACCAATAAGGTGGGAATAAATTGAAAGCTCCTGGCACAGTTAAGGGTTGTCCAATATTGGTGTGAAGTCGCTCAGTCGTGTCTGACTCTTTGCGACCCCATGGACTGTAGCCAGCAGGCTCCTCCCTCCATGGGATTCTCCAAGCAAGAGTACTGGAGTGGGTTGCCATTTCCTTCTCCAGAAGATCTTCCCAACCCAGGGATTGAACCCGGGTCTCCCGTATTCCAGGCAGATGCTTTAACCTCTAAGCCACCAGGGAAGCCCTGTTCAATATTAGTGATTATTATTATAATTACAAGTTGTTTACCCATTTTAAAATATTTAGATTCATGTTTCACACCATGTATAAGAATATATTTCAAGTGGATCAAACTAAAATATTTTTTTAATATGATATGGGAGTATTAGAATAAAAAAAATAGACATGATTTTATAACTTTTAGATAGAGAAAGTCTTCTAAGTAATTATGCAAAAAACATCAAACAAAAGTGTGTAAGTTTGAGAATCCTACAATTATGATTTTCTGTGCAAGACATCCCCTGCTGCAAATGAAGACAAATGACAGACCAGATTTTCCAATACATATAAGAAGTGGTGGCAATGGTATGCAGAGAGGTATTTATGGAGAGCTCACAGGTGGGCAAATAGGTGCAGTCATTTTAGACAGCAGTATGGCAGGATTTCTGAAAATAAAAATGAAGGCAAGTTCTGTGAATCCATTTCTATGTCTTGGTTATTTACAGTCCTCATACAGGTGGTGGTGGTGGTTTAGTCACTAAGTTGTGTCAACTCTTGGGACCCCATGGACTATAGCCTGCCAGGCTCCTCTGTCCATGGGATTCTTCAGGCAAGAATACTGGAGTGGATTGCCATTTTCTTCTCCAGGGGATCTTCCCGACCCAGGAATTGAACCTGGGTCTCCTGCACTGCAGGCAGAATCATTACTAACTGAGTTATGAGGGAAACATACATCATACAGATAACTTTAAAATATCTCAGTATAAAAAGTGTGATATAAAT
The DNA here is from genome assembly GCA_006410935.1 of Redunca redunca. Taxonomy (NCBI): domain Eukaryota; kingdom Metazoa; phylum Chordata; class Mammalia; order Artiodactyla; family Bovidae; genus Redunca; species Redunca redunca. The sequence continues at coordinate 48,971 of SJYQ01002386.1, read as the reverse complement.
GTGTAAAGAAGCATTCACACCTATACTCAATGAAGAATATAGGAGGATGTTTACTGTACTGCTTGTTGGTAGGAGAAAAAAAAAATTTAAACTACCTAAATGTCCATCAATGGAATTTTAACTATACTATGTCTAACCTATGGAATATCATGAACATTGAAAGAGAATAAGACAGAGCTAGATCATTTATATGAGAACAAAACTCTATAACATACGGTTAAGAGAAATAAAAATTGTAAAACAGGGACACTGTTAAGATCTGCTTTAAACCACAGAAAAGACAGAAAGAAAGTGAAGTCCCTCAGCTGTGTTTGACTCTTTGTGACCCCATGGACTGTAGCCCACCAGGCTCCTCTGTCCATGGGATTTTTCAGGTAAGAGTACTGGAGTGGATTGCCATTTCCTTCTCCATGGGATCTTCCCAAACCAGGGATTGAACCTGGGTCTCCGGTATTGTAGACAGACGCTTTACTCTCTGAGCCACCAGGGAAGTCATGGGATCTTAGTTCCCCAAGCAGGGATGGAACTTGCCTCCACCTCCCACATTGGAAGCACGGAGTCTTAACCACTGGACCACCTGGGAAGTCCTATGTGCACATTCCACTGTAAACGAGGATATACTTCTGGGGTTGGGCTTCCCTGGTGGCTCAGAGGGTAAAGCATTTGCCTGGAATGCAGGAGACCCAGATTCGATCCCTGGGTCCAGAAGATCCCCTGGAGAAGGGAAAGGCAACCCACTCCAGTACTCATACCTGAAAAATCCCTTGGAGAGAGGAGCCTGGTGGGCTAAGTCCATGGAGTCTCAAAAAGTTGGACACGACTGAGCGACTTCACTTTCACTATGCACATATTAAAGGACAGAAGAAGGTTTGAAAACAATGTCCTCCATTTCCTCCCTTCAGATCAGTTCAGATCAGATGCTCATTCCTGTCCAACTCTTTGTGACCCCATGAACTGCAGCACATCAGGCTTCCCTGTCCATCACCAACTCCCAGGGTTTACTCAAACTTATGTCCATTGAGTCAGTGATGCCATCCAACCATCTTGTCCTCTATCATCCCCTTCTCCTTCTGCCCTCAATCTTTCCCAGCTTCAGGGTCTTTACAAATGAGTTAGCTCTTCACATCAGGTGGCCAAAGTATTGGAGCTTCAGCTTCAGGATCAGTCCTTCCAAAGAATATTCAGGACTCATTTTCTTTAGGTTGGATTGGTTGGAGCTCCTTGCAGTCCAAGAGTCTCAAGAGTCTTCTCCAACACCACAGTTCAAGAACATAAATTCTTCGGCACTCACTTTTCTATATAGTCCAACTCTCATATCCATACATGACCAGTGGAAATACCATAGTTGTGACTAGAAGGACCTTTGTTGGTAATGTCTCTGCTTTTTAATATGCTGTCTAGGTTGGTCATAACTTTTCTTCCAAGGAGTAAGCATCTTTTAATTTCATGGCAGCAGTCACCATCTGCAGTGATTTTGGAGCCCCCCACCCCCACCCGCCCCCCAAAAATTCTGTCATTGTTTCCACTGTTTCCCATCTATTTGCCATGAAGTGATGGGACTGGATGCCATGATCTTAGTTTTCTGAATATTGAGTTTTTTTTTTTATTTATTTAAATTTATTTATTTTAACTGGAGGCTAATTGCTTTTCAATATTGTATTGGTTTTCACTCTCCTTTTTCACTTTCATCGAAGCTCTTTAGTTCCTCCTCACTTTCTGCCATAAGGGTGGCGTCATCTGCATATCTGAGGTTATTGATATTTCTCCCGGCAAGCTTGATTCCAGCTTGTGCTTCCTCCAGCCCAGTGTTTTTCATGATGTACTCTGCATATAAATTAAATAAGCAGGGTGACAACATACAGCCTTGGAGTACTCCTTTTCCTATTTGGAACCAGTCTGTTGTTCCATGTCCAGTTCTAATTGTTGCTTCCTGACCTGCATACAGGTTTCTCAAGAGGTAGGTCAGGTGGTCTGGTATTCCCATTTCTTTCAGAATTTTCCAGTTTGTTGTGGTCCACATAGTCAAAGGCTTTGGCATAGTCAATAAAGCAGAAATAGATGTTTTTCTGGAACTCTCTTGCTTTTTCTGTGATCTAGCAGATGTTGTCAATTTGATCTCTGGTTCCTCTGCCTTTTCTAAATCCAGCTTAATATCTGAAATTTCATATTTCATATGCTGTTGAAGCCTGGCTTGGAGAATTTTGAGCATTACTTTACTAGCATGTGAGATGAGTGGAATTGTGTGGTCATTTGAGCATTCTTTGGCATTGCCTTTCTTTGGGATTGGAATGAAAACTGACCTTTTCCAGTCCTGTGGTCACTGCTGAGTTTTCCAAATTTGCTGGCATATTGAGTGCAGCACTTTCACAGCATCATCTTTCAGGATTTGAAATAGCTCAACTGGAATTCCATCACCTCCACTAGCTTTGTTCGGAGTGATGCTTCCTAAGGACCACTTGACTTCACATTCTAGGATATCTGGCTCTAGGCTAGTGATCACACCATTGTGATTATGTGGGTCATGATTTTTTTTTTTATGTACAGTTCTCTTATGTATTCTTGCCAACTCTTCTTAATATCCTCTGCTTCTCTTAGCTCCATACAATTTCTGTCCTTTATCGAGCCCATCTTTGCATGAAATATTCCCTTGGTATCTCTAATTTTCTGAAGAGATCTCTAGACTTTCCCATTCTATTGTTTTCCTCTATTTCTTTGCATTGATCACTGAAGAAGTCTTTCTTATCTCTCCTTGCTATTCTTTGGAACTCTGCATTCAAATGGGTATATCTTTCCTTTCTTTGTCTTTCCCTTCTCTTCTATTCACAGCTATTTTTAAGGCCTCAGCAGACAACCATTTTACCTTTTTGGATTTCTTTTCCTTGTGCATGGTCTTGATTCCTGCCTCCTGTATAATGTCATGAACCTCCTTCCATAGTTCTTCATGCACGCTGTCTATCATATCTAATCCCTTGAATCTACTTGTCACTTTCACTGTATAATCATAAGTGATTTTATTTAGGTCATACCTGAGTGGTCTAGTGGTTTTCCCTACTTTCTTCAATTTAAATCTGAATTTGGCAATAAGGAGTTCATGATCTTGGCCAGGGTCAGCTCCCAGTCTTGTTTTTGCTGACTGTATAGAGCTTATCCCTTTTTGGCTGCAAAGGATATAATCACTTTGATTTCAGTGTTAACCATCTGGTGATGTCCATGTGTAGAATCTTCTCTTGTGTTGTTGGAAGTGAAGGTTTTCTAAGACCAGTGCATTTTCTTGGCAAAACTCTGTTAATCTTTGACCTGCTTCATTTTGTACTCCAAGGACAAATTTGCCTGTTACTCCCAGTATCTCTTGACTTTTTACTTTTGCACTGCAGACCCCTATAATGAAAAGGACATCTTTTTTCAGTGTTAGTTCTAGAAAGTATTGTAGGCTTGTAGGCTTTGGTGGCTAAGTGAAGACTTTTCTTTGAGGAGTAATCAGAGCATGTTTACTTTTTATTTATATTTTTTGAGTGAGATCCGAAGGAATAACAAGACTGAACAAAAGAGAAGAATAAAGAAGGATGTTCCAGACAGAGGAAGCTGTAAGCTAGATTCATGGGACAGATGGCAAAATCTGAGGCTCATTTGAGGAACTGGGAGGAGTTCAACTGGACCAGAGAGAACAGGTGTAACAGAAGAAGAATCAAGTGAAGTTAATGGTCCTGAGCTTTGCATAAGTGAGACTACTGTCTTTATTTTGCCCTTGAACATGCATGTCATTTTGTTCAGGCACAGAATCATTATCTCATGTTTGTTTTCCTTTCAATATTCTGCAGGTTTGCTTATTACCATTTGGCATGTTATTGAAATGTCAAATGTTGCCTGGTGTTTGTTGCTCTGCAGGTAAATGAACTTGTTTCTTTTATTGAATATAATGTATATTTTTATCTTGTTTCATTAATATTATTTTCTCTGATAGACAATGAGTCTGAGAAACCCACTATTCATGTTATCACTGATGATCCCTTAAATGCAAATTTTCTCCTTTTGGAAATCTTACCACTCATATGTTGGAATTGCTACACATTCTCCATATTTCATTTTTTTCTAATGACTTTATAGCCTGCATTTCAACATCTAATTACTTTTGAGGGAAGGTTTGTTATGCCTTTTCTTCCCCGTTAATTTAACTCTTAGTCCTATTAATAACTCATTGTTTTTATTCCTTTACTATTGTTTTAAATTCAGCAACTGTTTGCCAGTCTTTCCCTTTTCATTACTACCAGAACTTATTCCATAAGCACAGTGGCCTCTGAAATGTTATAAAGTGATTAATGTAAATTTCTATTTACATTCTATATCACTCAGGGTTCCTTGGAGAAAGGGAAACAGCAGGAATAACTAATTAGAGAAATAAAGGAAAAGGGGGAGAGAAGAAAAGTAATTTTAAGAAAGTGGTTCACACAATTGTCATAGTTTAGTCACTAAGTCACATCTGAGTATTTCATATCCCCAAGGACTGTAGCCCGCCAGGTTCCTCTGTCCATGGAATTTTTCAGGCAAAAATATTGGAATGGGTTGTTGTTTCCTTCTCTAGGTTGCATAGCTGTAGAAGCAGGCAAATATAAACTCTATGTGTCAGGCTGGTACCTGGAGACTCAGGCAGGATTTCTATGTCACAGTCTCACCCCTAATTTTTTCCCCACCTCCGTTTTCATGGGAAATATTTTTACTTAAATCAACTGATTGCTTATGTTAATCACATCTACAGAGCACCTTCATAGCAGCGACTAGAGAAATGTTTGACCGAAACCTGGGACCATAGCCTAGCCAACATGACACACAAAGTTGACCAACATTACAATTTATACCAGTTGCTGTTATATTAATATAAAACATTACAGTTACTTATGATATTAAAAGTCCTCTGGGTTAGTGTGCTTATTTTTGTGGGTTTATTTTTTATCAAAACATCAGCTCTGATTCTCTCATGCAGATTCATTTGATGAAACGTACCATCTTTTCATTTGCCCATGTTTGCTTGTATTTTGTTTTGTTTCTTAATCATTACAGAATTTATGTGAATGCTTTCCAGATTTTGAGGTTGAAATGAATTCTGTCAAATTAGACCCCATTGGATAATTTATCTCAGTTTTCCATTTTACAATCTAAGTAGTAAATATATATATATATATACATATATATATATATATAAAATAACCCTTTTAAAAGAAACATGTTTGCAATAATCCTTTTTTAGTCTCTGTCAGGTTGAAAACTCATTTCCACATAAAGTAACAACTTTAAGTAAAAATTGTTTGGATCCTCATTCGGAACTGTCTGGTGAAATTGAAGCCCCAAAAGTCACTATCCCAAGCAATCAAAATGATTGATTTAATTAGATAAAACCAATTTTAGAACTTTGTTAAAATAGTTAAAAATAAACTATCATTGATATATTTTATAAAAGTAAAGGGAGTGGTCAGTGGTTATTAATAAAACAAAGAGTGCCATCTACTGACTACACAGTTCTCTGATGAAAGCTGCCTTCAACATCAACGTAATCCACACAATTTCCTAACGTGATAGTGCTATCGTCATTCATTTGATATTCTGAATTTTCCAAGAACTTTTGTTCATTTTAAAAGATTACATTTAAATCTCTAGTTCTGCTAACTGAAGTGGAATTTACATGTGCTTAAATCAAATGACTGCCACTTTACAAAATCACTGTGATCAAGAAGCAATTTTTTTAAAGTGCCCCTTTGTGCTCAGAACTAAGTGATATAAAAGAAATATGTCTATATTCTCCTCACACAAGACTCAGCAACAGTGGTGGAGACTGAAGAAACATAAGACCAATTAGGCCGCAGCATCCCATCGCCCCCCCCCCCCAACACCCTGCTGACATGATGAAAGAAAAGCAAGCATTGATATAACTTCCTGATAAAGGAGACACTGAAACACTTCATAAGAAGGGTTACAGTTAATACCTTTCACCTTTATTTTGGATATCATTTTAAAGAGGAAGTAACATTTAAAGTTGTTAGGACAATCAAAGTAACACAGTAATTGGAGAAGAGTATCATGCACTATATTTAAATTGCTGTTGCTTAGTTGCTCAGTTGTGTCCAACTCTTTGCAATCCCATGGACTGTAGCCCTCCAGGCTCCTCCATCCATGGTATTTTCCAGGCAAGAATACTGCAGTGGGTTGCCGTTTCCTTCTTCTGGGGATCTTCCTGACCCAGGGTTTGAATCCATCTTCTGCTTGGCAGGCAGGTTTTAAACAGAAATTAGTGTTTTGTGGCTTCCCTGTAGCTCAGTCAATAAAGAATTTGCCTACAATGCAGGAGACCAAGGTTTGATTCCCAGGTTTGATGTCATGTGGACAATTAAACATAAGATTGCTAGAAAGACTGTAGGATGAGAGTATATATCTTAATGCCATCAAACTTCAGGTTAGTGCAAGAGAAAGATCCCAAGAAATTTTATAGGTAAAATTTAGAACTAATTTTATCCCTTTAAATCTTTATTTCTATCCCTTTAAAACTTGCAATGATACTCTAATTTCCTAACTCCTTGTGGTCAGCGAAGTAACAAACCTTACATATATTAGGTCATAATCTCTGGCACCCATATATGTTACCTTTTGTGGAAAGTGGTTTCAAGATGGATCAACCTGAGGAGTTTGAAAAGGGACATTATCCTGAAATATCTGAGTAGGTCCTAAACACAATCACAGGTGTCCTGATAAGTGGGAGGCAGTTGACATACTGAATGAGAAGGACATGTAAAAACAGAGAAGAAAGAGATTTGAAGATGCAGACCTCAAAAATTTGAAGATGCTTGGCTTAAAGACTGGAGTGATTTGTCCACAAGCAAAGGAATGGCCTTCCCTTGTGTTTCAGATGGTAAAGGATCTGCCTGCAGTGGAGGAGACCTGGGTTCCACCCCTGCATTGGGAAGATCTCCTGGAGAAGGGAATGGCAAGTCACTCCAGTATTCTTGACTGGAAAATCCCATGGACAGAGAAGCTTGTCACTCTACCAAGCATGGGTGGCAAAGAGTCAGTCACGACTGAGTGACCAACACTTTTACTTCTTTCAAGGAATAGCAGAACCATGAGAAGCTGGGAGAAGCCAACAACTTGATTTGCGTCCAGCAAAACTGATTCATATGGGGGGCCTGGAGCACAGTGAGAAAATACATTTTAACCTCTAATTTTGTAGTAATTTGTCGTGGCATCCTCAGGAAATCAATATATTCCATGGGGCTTTGTCTTTCTATTATCCAGGTTTCATAATATAATACTGGGTACCACTTGAATGCCTTTGGCACCATGCTAAATCTTTTACAAAAAGTGTCTCCAATCCTTCTCTTTTTCTTGAAATCATTCTGCTCTTTCCCTGCTCACTCTGCTCCAGACACACTTCATGCCTTAACACACAAGTGCATTTCAGAGTGGGCCACAGTTCTTTCCTCTGATAGGAATGTTTCTACTCAGACATCATAACGATGAAGTCTCTTGCCTTCTATAAATCCCAGATTAAATTTACTCTCTCACTGGGTCTACTTCCGAACTACCCTACTCTACACTGCAGCTTCCTTCCCTACCCGTAATTGTATCTGTTCTCTTTCATGATTTTAATCTCATTTCAATCTCTAAAATGGCAAATATGTTACTTGCTATGTTTACTTTATATCTTCTTCCTGCTTCCTCTAGGATGTGATCTTCCTAAGGTCAAAGATTTTCTGTTTCACTAATGTATTCTTAATGAATAGAACAATATTCAATATCAAGCAAATAATAGGCATCAGGAGCTGAATGTAGCTTAGATCATGAACTCCTGTTTGCAAAATACAGGCTTAAATTGAAGAAAGTAGGGGAAAAAACTAGGACACTTAGATATGACCTAAATCAAATCCCTTATAATGGAAGTGATAAATAGATTCAAGGGAATAGATTTGATAGAGTGCCTGAAGAACTATGGACAAATGTTTGTAACATTGTGCAGGAGGCAGGGATCAAAACTATCCCCAAGAAAAAATAATGCAAAAAGGAAATATTAATAACTACAGATATGCAGATGACACTACCCTTATGGCAGAAAAGGAAGAGGGACTAAAGAGCCTCTTGATGAAGGTGACAGAGGAGAGTGAAAAAGCTGGCTTAAAACTCAACATTCAGAAAACTAAGATCATGACATCAGGTCCCAGCCCTTCATAGCAAGTAGATGGGGAAACAAAGGAAACAGTGACACATTTTCTTTTCTTGGGTTCCCAAAATCACAGTTGGTGAATTGCAGCCATTAAATTAAAAGACACTTGCCCCTTGGAAGAAAAGCTATGACTAATATAGACAGCATATTAAAAAGCAGAGTTATTACTCTACCAACAAAGATTCACATTGTCAAAGCTATGTTTTTTTCCAGTAGTCATGTATGAATATGAGAGCTGGGCCATAAAGAAGCTTGAGTGCCAAAGAATTGATGCTTTAGAACTGTCATAAAATCTTGAGTGTTCCTTGGACTGAAAGGAGATCACACCAGTCAATCCTAAAGGAAATCTATCTTGCATATTCATTGGAAGGACTGACGCTGAAGCTGAAGCTCTAATACTTTGGCTACCTGATGCAAAGAACTGACTCCTTAGAAAAGACCCTGATGTTGGGAACGATAGAAGGAAGGAGGAGAAGGGGATGATAGAGGACAAGATGGATGGATAACATCACCAACTTAATGGACATGAGTTTGAGCAAAATCTGGGAAATGGTGAAGAACAGAGAATCCTGGCATGTTGCAGTCTGTGGGGTCACAAAGATTCGGAAACAACTAAGTGACTGAACAACCACCACATATTTTTTTCTTAAATGAATGAAATTGAAGGAAAGCATTTAAACATTTACCACAGTAAGAGACTGCAATCCTACCCAAATGAATTTTAACTGAGTACAAGATGACACATCCAATTTTTTTGTGTGTTTTTATCGGTGTTCCGACATAGGATGAGATGGCTGGATGGAATCATTGACTCGATGGACATGAGTTTGGGTAAAATCAGGGAGTTGGTGATGACCTGGTGTGCTGCGATTCATGGGGTCACAAATAGTCGGACACAACTGAGCGACTGAACTGAACTGATGCTAGTTAAAGCCTCATACTTCATTAATAGAGCCATAGAACTGGCAACTATACTTCTGATTATCAGGCAGGCTGATAACTTTCTATCTACCTAAGTACTCAATGGAGCTCCACATAAACTGATCCCATGGGTAAGGGCAAAAATGCTAGGGAAACTTTCTCCAACAACGTTGGATCTTATACCTACTACAGAACCCATCAGATAATTCCTTAAATAAGCAGAAACTTGCACTGAATGGATATAAAGGATGTCTGAACATTTTCCAAGTAAAATGGATAAGGCATGATGGAAAAAAATTCCCTTTGTAGATTACTTATTTAAAATCATTCCTGATCTATTAACAAGGAAAATCAAGAGGAATTTCCTATTGCCTTAGGTAGAAAGGCTGAAATACTGAAAGAGTAAATAATTTTACACTTTTTAAAATTTATTTTGTTGAAGTATAGTTGATATATATATATAGATATAGTTCATAGACAAATTCATTTGTACAATATTTTAGATTCCACATATTAATGATATCCTATGTTTTTTTAAGTTATTTTTTAATTGAAGGATAATTGCTTTACAGAATGTTGTTGTTTTCTGTCAAACCTCAACATGAATCAGCCATAGGTATACATATGTTCCCTCCCTTTTGAACCTCCATCCCATCTCCCTCCCCACCCCACCCCTCTAGGCTAATACAGAGCCCCTGTTTGAGTTTCCTGAGCTATACAGCATATTTCCGTTGGCTATTTTGCANATTTGAATCTTGTTGCATTCCAGGGACTCTCAAGAGTCTTCTCCAACACCACACTCCAAAAGCATCAATTCTTCGGTGCTCAGCCTTCTTCACAGTCCAACTCTCATACCCAAACATGACCACAGGGAAAACCGTAGCCTTGACTAGACAGACCTTAGTCGGCAAAGTAATGTCTCTGCTTTTGAATATGCTATCTAGGTTGGTCATAACTTTTCTTCCAAGGAGTAAGTGTCTTTTAATTTTATGGCTGCAGTCACCATCTGCAGTGATTTTGGAGCCCAAAAAACAGTCTAACACTGTTTCCACTGTTTCCCCATCTATTTCACATGAAGTGATGGGACTGGATGCCTTGATCTTTGTTTTCTGAATACTGAGCTTTAAGCCAACTTTCACTCTCCTCTTTCACTTTCATCAAGAGGCTTTTTAGTTCCTCTTCACTTTCTGCCTTAAGCGTGGTGTCATCTGCATATCTGAGGTTATTGATATTTCTCCCGGCAATCTTGATTCCAGCTTGTGTTTCTTCCAGTCCAGCATTTCTCATGATGTACTCTGCATAGAAGTTAAATAAGCAGGGTGACAACATACAGCCTTGACATACTCTTTTTCCTATTTGGAACCAGTCTGTTGTTCCATGTCCAGTTCTAACTGTTGCTTCTTGACCCGAATACAGATTTCTCAAGAGGCAGGTCAGGTGGTCTGGTATTCCCATCTCTTTCAGAATTTCCCACAGTTTCTTGTGATCCACACAGTCAAAGGCTTTGGCATAGTCAATAAAGCAGAAATAAATGTTTTTCTGGAACTCTCTCGCTTTTTCCATGATCCAGCAGATGTTGGCAATTTGATCTCTGGTTCTTCTGCCTTTTCTAAAACCAGCTTGAACATCAGGAAGTTTACGGTTCACGTATTGCTGAAGCCTGGCTTGGAGAATTTTGAGTATTACTTTACTAGCATATGAGATGAGTGCAATTGTGCAGTAGTTTGAGCATTCTTTGGCATTGCCTCTCTTTGGGATTGAAATGAAAACTGATCTTTTCCAGTCCTGTGGCCACTGCTAGGTTTTCCAAATTTGCTAGGACATTGAGTGCAGCACTTTCACAGCATCATTTTTCAGGATTTGAAATAGCTCAACTGGAATTCCATCACCTCCACTAGCTTTGTTCGGAGTGATACTTTCTAAGGCCCACTTGACTTCACATTCCAGGATATCTGGCTCTAGGTGATTGATCACATATTGTGATTATCTGGGTCGTGAAGATCTTTTTTGTACAGTTCTGTGTATTCTTGCCACCTCTTCTTAATAACTTCTGCTTCTGTTAGGTCCACACCATTTCTGTCCTTTATCGAGCCCATCTTTGCATGAAATGTTCCCTTGGAATCTCTAATTTTCTTGAAGAGATCTCTAGTCTTTTGCATTCTGTTCTTTTCCTCTATTTCTTTGCATTGATCACTGAAGAGGGCTTTCTTATCTCTTCTTGCTATTCTCTGGAAACTCTGCATTCAGATGCTTATATCTTTCCTTTAATCCTTTGCTTTTCACCTCTCTTCTTTTCACAGCTATTTGTAAGGCCTCCCCAGACAGCCATTTTGCTTTTTTGCATTTCTTTTCCATCGGGATGTTCTTGATCCCTGTCTTCTGTACAATGTCACGAACCTCATTCTATAGTTCATCAGGCACTCTATCTATCAGATCTAGGCCCTTAAATCTATTTCTCACTTGCACTGTATAATCATAAGGGATTTTATTGAGGTCATACCTGAATGGTCTAGTGGTTTTCCCTACTTTCTTCAGTTTAATTCTGAATTTGGCAATAAGGAGCTGATGATCTGAGCCACAGTCAGCTCCCGGTCTTGTTTTTGCAGACTGTATAGATCTTCTCCATCTTTGGCTGCAAAGAATATAATCAAACTGATGTCAGTGTTGACCATCTGGTGATGTCCATGTGTAGAGTCTTCTCTTGTGTTGTTGGAAGAAGGTGTTTGCTATGACCAGTGCATTTTCTTGGCAAAACTCTATTAGTCCTTGCCCTGCTTCATTCTGCATTCCAGGGCTAAATTTGCCTGTTACTCCAGGTGTTTCTTAACTTCCTACTTTTGCATTCCAATCCCATATAATGAAAAGGACATCTTTTGGGGTGTTAGTTCTAAAAGGTCTTGTATGTCTTCATAGAACCATTCAACTTCAGCTTCTTCAGTGTTCCTGTTTGGGGAATAGACTTGGATTACTGTGATATTGAATGGTTTGCTTGGAAATGAACAGAGATCATTCTGTCATTTTTGAGATTGCACCAAGTACTGCATTTCGGACTCTTTTGTTGACCATGATGGCTACTCCATTTCTTCTGAGGGATTCCTGCCCTCAGTAGTAGATGTAATGGTCATCTGAGTTAAATTCACCAATTCCAGTCCATTTAAGTTCGCTGATTCCTAGAATGTCGACATTCACCCTTGCCATCTCTTGTTTGACCACTTCCAATTTGCCTTGATTCATGGATCTGACATTCCAGCAACCCCACTGCCACCCTTCCTGACCTTCAATGTGAGATAGCTTCTCTAGGCCCTCCTGCACCCATGCAGCCACCGCTCCTTGGAAGTGGGGTTGCTCTTCCCAGCTGCAGCCCCTGGCCTCAGGCGCAGGTGGCTCCTCCTGGCCATCGCCCCTGACCTCAGATGCGGGGTAGCACCTCTCAGCCGTTCCTGCGCCATCACTGCCTGGCACTCTCGGCCCCCAACCCTGACCTCGGATGTGGGTAACTCCTCTTGGCTGCCACCCTTCAGGCATGGGGTCCTCCTGGCTTCTGCCCCTGACCTCAGAAGTGGGGTAGCTCCTCTCAGCCATGCTTAGTGCGCCAGTCACAGCCCCCCATGCTTAGTGTGCCGGCCCATAATTATGATAAAATACTAGTAAATCATATTGTTTATACATTTGTTTAAAAACTTAAGGATGGTAAGAATTTTACTTAATATTGAAAGCTAAACTGCATTCACCAGGAGTGTGGTCATTGAGTTCAGGTGTGTTCAGTCACTCTGTAATATCTGATCTTTGTGACCACACTATTATAGTCTGGCAGGCTCTTCTGTCCACAAAATTTTCTAGGCAAGAATACTGGAGTGGGTTGCCGTTTCCTTCTCCAGGGAATATTCCCAACCCAGGGACTGAACCCATCTCCTGTACTGGTCACAGATGCCCATTATATCTACTACTGTGGGCAAGAATCCCTTAGAAGAAATGGAGTAGTCCTCATAGTCAACAAAAGAGTCCAAATTGCAGTATTTGGGTGCAGTCTCAAAAAATGACAGAATGATCTCTGTTTGTTTCCAAGACAAACCATTCACTACCACAGTAATTCAAGTCTATGCCCCAATCACTAAAGCGAAGAAGATGAAGCTGAATGGTTCTATGATGACCTAGAAGACTTTCTAGAACTAGTGGCAAAACAAGATATCCTTTCATCACAGCGGACTGAAATGCAAAAGTAGGAAGTCAAGAGATACCTAGAGTAACAGGGAAGTTGGGCCTTCCCTGAAGGCCAAACAAAATGAAGCACAGTAAAGGCTAACAGAGTTTTGCCAAGTAAATCCACTGGTCACAGAAAACACTTTCTTCCAACAACACAAAAAATAATTCTACACAAGGACATCACTAGACGATCAATACCAAAATCAAATTTATTTATTATATTCTTTGCAGATAAAGATGGATAAGCACTATACAGTCAGCAAAAACAGGACTATGACTTATATCATGAACTCCTTATGACAAAATTCAGACTTAAATTGAAGAGCATATCAGTTCAGTTCAGTCACTCAGTCATGTTTGACTCTTTGTAACCCCATGAATCGCAGCACACCAGGACTCCCTGTCCATCACCAACTCCCAGAGTTCACTCAGACTCACGTCCTTCGAGTCAGTGATGCCATCCAGCCATTTCACCCTCTGTGGTCCCCTACTTCTCCTGCCCCCAATCATTCTCAGCATTAGAGTCTTTTCCAATGAGTCAACTCCTCGCATGAGGTAGCCAAAGTACTGGAGTTTCAGCTTCAGCATCAGTCCTTCCAAAGAAATCTCAGGGTTTTTATGCATCAGAATGGAATGGTTGGATCTCCTTGCAGTCCAAGGGAGAGTCAAGGGTCTTCTCTAACACCACAGTTCAAAAGCATCAATTCTTTGGTGATCAGCTTTCTTCAGAGTCCAACTCTCACATCCATACATGACCACTGGAAAAACCATAGCCTTGACTAGATGGACCTTTGTTGGCAAAGTGATGTCTCTGCTTTTCAAGATGCTATCTAGTTTGGTCATAACTTTTCTTCCAAGGATTAAGAGTCTTTTAATTTCATGGGTGCAGTCACCATCTGCAGTGATTTTGGAGCCCCCCCAAAATAAAGTCTGACACTGTTTCCACTGTTTCCCCGTCTATTCCCCATGAAGTGATGGAACCAGATGCCATGATCTTCGTTTTCTGAATGTTGAGCTTTAAGCCAACTTTTTCACTCTCCTCTTTCACTTTCATCAAGAGGCTTTTTTAGTTCCTCTTCACTTTCTGCCATAAGGGTGGTGTCATCTGCATATCTGAGGTTATTGATATTTCTCCTGGCAATCTTGATTCCAGCTTGTGTTTCTTCCAGTCCAGCGTTTCTCATGATATACTCTGCATAGAAATTAAATAAGCAGGGTGACAATACACAGCCTTGACGTACTCCTTTTCCTATTTGGAACCAGTATGTTGTTCCATGTCCAGTTCTAATTGTTAGGTATGACTTAATCAAATATCTCATGATTATGCAGTGGAAATGTCAAATAGATTCAAATGATTAGACCTGACTGAGTGCCTGAAGAACTATTGACAGAGGTCTGTTGACAGAGTCCAGCTCCAGCAGCCAGGGATTCAATCTGAAGGGATGGGCGGTGTCAGCAAGAAACTGAGACAGCCTCTCAGTTTTTTTTGACTGCCTGTTTATTTCAAGGTTATGATTCTCGTTTATGCCTTTACAAAAGCATTAGGTCAGAGGTTTGATATTTTTAGTTCCCATTGACCCAGATTTATTTTTTTCAAAAAATCATTGTTGCCCCTAATAAGGATTTCCTTCCTCAGCAATTCTCTTATCTACTGTTTCTCATGTGTCCTTGTGAATACACTGTATCTCATGCTAATATCTGGGCTGCATACCACATTCCTCAGTTTAATTCTCATCTTTCTAAGTTCTGTGTGCCCCTAGTATCCTAAGCTCACTATTTCTTAGAAAGGGCTTCTAGCTAATAATCTCTCTAAAGTCCCTAATTTTTATAAGCTATAGCAGAATATTGTAACATTACAGCAATTCTTAAATCTTTAGCTTCTAACTATTTTAATTATTCCTAAGCCCTATATTCAGCAAACTCCTTTGCCATAAATACTTTTCTCACAAATAGGCTTCAGATAGGAATCCCTCCCATGGTCTCAAGCTGCGACCTCTGAGCTCACCCTGGAACACTCTTTTGTAAAAGTCCTTGAACAAATGTCAGCAATTAACTTTATGAATTGTTCTTTGAGCACAGCTGCAGAAGACCTTATGCCTTCTCATGCTCCTCTCAAAAACAATAAGCACCTTAATATTCTCTTCAGTCAACTCAGCCGAGGAAACGTAAAAACAAGTCAGAATCAGAAAGCCTAACTCCTTCAGTCTGGGTCCATGTCTACGGAATAAAGGGAGGGGGTTTAGGGCTCTGCCTCTATTTTGTCAGTAATGCCTAATGTGGCTCCTGACAGTCTGTGACACTGTACAGGAGGCAGTGATCAAGACCATCCCCAAGAAATAGAAATGCAAGGCAACATGATTGTCTGAGGAGGCCTTAAAAATAACTGAGAAAAGAAGCTAAAGGCAAAGGAGTAAAGGAAAGGTATAACCATCAGAATGAAGAGTTCCAAAGAATAGCAAGGAGAGATAAGAAAGCCTTCTTCAGTAATCAATGCAAAGAAATAGAGGAAAGTAATAGAATGGGAAAGACTAGAGAGCTCTTCAAGAAAATTAGATATATGAAGGAAACATTTAACGAAAAGATGGATACAATAAAGGACAGAAAAGGTACAGAGAAAACAGAAGCAGAAGAAACAAACAAAAAAAAAAAAGTTGGCAAGAATACACAGAACAACTATACAAAAAAGATCTTAATGACCCCGATAACCAAGATGGTGTGATAACTCACCTAGAGCGAGACAACCTGAAATGTGAGTCAAGTGGGTCTTAAGAAGGTAACTATGAGCAAAGATAGTCGAGGTGATGGACTTCCAGGTGAGCTATTTCAAGTCCTAAAAGAGGATGCTGTGAAAGTGCTGCACTCAATATGCCAGCAAATTTGGATAACTCAGCAGTGGCCACAGGACTAGAAAAGTTCAGTTTTCATTCCAATCCCAAAGAAAGAATGTTAAAGAATGTTCAAACGACCACAAAATTGCCCTCATTTCACATATTAGCAAAGTAATGCTCAAAATTCTCCAAGCAAGGCTTCAACAGTACATGAACAGAGAACTTCCAGATATTCAAGATGGATTTAGAAGATGTCAAATAGCCAAGATCTGCTGTATCACAGAAAAAGCAAGAGAGTTCCAGAAAACATCTTTGTTTGTTTTTTTGACTGTGTAGATCACAACAAACAGTGGGAAATTCTTCAAGAGTTGGGAATACCAGATGACCTTACCTTTTCCTGAGAAATCTGTATGCAGGTCAAGAAGCAACAGTCAAGAACCAGACATGGAACAATGGATTGTTTCCACATTGGGAAAGGAGTACGTCACCCTGCCTATTTAACTTATATACAGAATACACCATGTGAAATGCCAGGCTGGATAAAGCACAAACTGGAATCAAGATTGCTAGGAGAAATATCAATAATCTCAGATATGCGGATGACACCACCCTTATGGAAAAATATGAAAAGGAACTGAAGAGGGTCTTAATGAAAGTGAAAGAGGAGAGTAAAATACCTTGTTTAAAACTCAATATTCAAAACACTAAAATCATGGCATCTAGTCCCATCCCTTCACAGATAGATGGGGAAACAATGGAAACAGTAAGGGACTTTATTTTCCTGGGCTCCAAAATCACTGCAGATGGTGACTGTAGACATGAAATTAAAAGAGGCTTGTTCCTTGGAAGAAAAGCTATGACAAACCTAGATAGTATATTAAAAAGCAGAAACATTACTTTCCAGACAAAGGTCCATCTACTCAAAGATATGTTTTTTCCAGTAGTCATATATGGATGTGAGAGTTGGACCATAAAGAAACCTGAGTGCCAAAGAATTGATGCTTTTAAACTGTGGTGTTAGAGAAGACTCCTGAGAATCCTTGGACAGCAAGGAGTTCAAACTAGTCAATCCTAAAGGAAATCAACCCTGAATATTCGTTGTAAGGACTGATACTGAAGCTGAAACTCCAATACTTTGGCCACCTGATGCAAAGAACTGACATTGGAAAAGTCCCTGATGCTGGGAAAAGTTGAAGGCAGGAAGAGAAGGGGATGAAAGAGGATGACCTGGTTGGATGGCATCACCACTTCAATGGACAAGCCTGGGAGTTTTTGAAGGTCAGGGAATCCTGGCATGCTGTAGTCTGTGGGGTTGCAAACAGTTGGACATGACTGAGGAATTGAGCTGAACCTGCACTTGTAGACAGATTCTCTACTGCTGAAGCCCAGATGGTCACTGAGTGAGCCCCATAAAGATAAACATGAGTGGAAACAATCTCTTTCCTTAGGTGCACCAGGTCAGGTAGAACAAAAGTACATAGATTGACTAATATCAAAATAAAATTCAAATTAAGACAATCAATTTGGGACTTCCCTGGCAGGGAAGATTGGTGGCATGCGTTGCAGTATAGCTAAAACTTTTGGAAGACTAAGTGGAGAGATGGTAACATTGCAAAAAATGCAATTAAGTAAAGAGATTTAAAAATTCAATAAAGATAATGAGAAAGTATTTCTCTCAAAAGTGAGTGTTGCAATGTTTCTCCTGGTAGTCAAACCTGAAGACCATGCAAGGCTTCTTTCATGTGCTAAGAAAAACCATGGCCTCTGGCTGAGTATTGCTGTATAATGCAGGTCAAATCAACTTGGATTTTTTTTTGTTTTTAATGACATTAAGCCAAAAAGCCATAAGAGAATCTGGCATGAAGTTTCATAGCCTTTGTGTTACTTAAAGGCAATATACTAAGAAAACTTATACTAAGAAGTTGACGGCAATGAAAAATTTTCTAACAGAGGATTTATTCATTTATTTCTCAATCTTAATTTTCCCTAATGAAAAATTGTGATATACATGTATTTGCCTATATAAATACTTTCACAAATGAAAGAATTTCTAATCAAGGACTTATTGGTTGCTACTTATTCTGAGTCCTACTCAGTGAATCTGAAGTAAATGTTTTTAAAAATTCAAAATTGATCATTTGTTCAGAACTCAAAATCTCTAGTAAAGAAAAGATACAAGTAGTTTTGTTGTGGTTTAGTTGTTTTGGTTGTGTCTGTTTTACAACCCCATGGACTACAGCCCACCAGGCTCCACAATCCATGGGATTTTCCAAGCAAGAATACTGGAGTGGCTTGTCATTTCCTTCCCCAGGGGATCTTCCCAACCCAAGGATTAAACTCATGTCTCCTGCACTGGCACAAAGATTCTTTACCACTGAGTAATCAAGCTGAAATGAAAAGAGGTGAAGGTCCTAAAAATTACATAGTCAAAACAAGACTATGATAAATGAAAAGTAATTGTATATTTACACCAAGTCTAATCTATATGTCATAAAACACAACTAATTATCCCTGTGTTTGATCTGTAATTTCACTGATATATATGATGAACATTAAAAAATATTAAAGATTTTCATAGGTTTGCTCTAATACTTAATCTTCCAGTAGATTTTTATCCACCATAATTGATTATTTAAGGTACCTTTCTAGTAAGAGGAACTTGAATAATGCAATCTTACTATTATCCACTTCAGAACCTCTTTAGAGCTCAGTGGGCTACAAGGAAATATTTAATAACAGAAAATAAGAGTAACAGGAAGAAAGAAGGAAAGGAAGGAGGAAGAAAAAGTGGGTGGGGAACAGCAAAAAGTCTTATGATCAAGGAAGTTAAAGTCTTACATAATATGTTACAGAGGAAATTTCAGTAAATGAGGAAAAGCACCAAAAGCCAAACTTCATAGTTTGCATTTTAACTAAGAAATAACCTTGACTATATGTATCATTCTAGATACACATGAGTTTTTCTCTGTAGGCTGGTATTTTTTATATTTTAACATCTTCACTGTATGTGTACATTTTTATTTTTTAAACAATTTTAAGTGCAACAATTAATTTTCTATTTATGTCACTGCATAGGAAGATAATTCACAATGTTGTGGTAGAAATGGTTATATATTATATAAATTAATTAATAATAACTGCGATGACCCCCAGGAAGAGGGCATGACAACCTACTCCAGTATTCTTGCCTGGAGAATCCCATGGACAGAGGAGTCTGGTGGGCTACAGTCCATGGGGGTGCAAAGAGTCAGACGGGACTGAAGTGACTTAGCAAGCATACAGGATGGGAAGAATAATCATATTTCTGAAATGAGGTTAGAAGCTGACAAATGAAAATTAGTTAACTAAATCATTTACTAATTAAATAAATGGATTTATCCACACATCACAATTTTAACTCCAACTAATAAAATGTGTAGGAAGTAAAAATGAAAATTAGC
Organism: Redunca redunca; assembly: GCA_006410935.1. NCBI lineage: Eukaryota > Metazoa > Chordata > Mammalia > Artiodactyla > Bovidae > Redunca > Redunca redunca. Next base: position 29,376 of record SJYQ01002386.1, on the reverse strand, counting down.
ATTATAATGACAGGCATAAAATAAATGGAATCATTTCACATCAGAGATGTCTACAAATATTTCCAAAATCATAAAATATTTTGCCTTTTACTGCAATTCACAGATTATCTAAAATTACAGCTGTATTTATTCCATTTTTTTCCATCCCCAGATCCTTTTGGCAGTTCTACTTTTCTGGAGATATTATCTACATTTTAAATATGTGTTTTAAATGCAATTTATGGTCACCCAGGAACAGTAATAGTAATTTCAAAACTATTATTAACATTAAATATGTTTTAATATGGTCCATCACCAAAGCATGTGTCAAATTATGAATTATTAATATAATGACAAAATTTTTCCTCCTTACTTCACTCTTTAGG